>JAQGAP010001392.1:0-20319 GCA_034697805.1 Orchesella bifasciata
AAGTTGTTGTCACTAGAAAAGCTAGTAAGAGAGAAGAATGTATTAGAGTTTCTTGTTTATTTCGGGTTTTCTACGCATTAGTTTGCTGTGGCTTTATTAACAATATTTATAGGCATTTGTCCCATTTGAGATTTGAACTCATGTTGTATGAGGCATAAAATGAGCTCGTATATATTATTTTGCTTGTTTATGTAGGTGGAGCTACTCAATTTTATTATGGGAAATTTACACCTATGGAGGCTGCCCGTATCCAGGCGTCTCAACGAATGACGTTTTCGGCCTCCTCAAAAACGGCTACAGAATGGATCGACCGGAGCACTGTCCTGAAGATGTCTACGAGCTCATGAGAACCTGCTGGGAGGAAGAGCCGTGTGATCGGCCGGATTTCACGGCAATCCGTTTAATCCTCGAGGATATTATTGAGAAGACAACTCAAGTCACATATTTAAATCTTGAGACTGGAACGGGAAGTCCGGGTGATGAAAACTACAAAAACACGGGACATGAGCCACCGCTTCCCCCGAGTAGAAAACCGCTACCTCGAATCCCATTCCAGAGAATGGATGAGAACTACTAAATCGAATGCTTTACTTTGTTACGAATTACAACTAGATAATAAAAATGTAAAAATAAATCAAATAATGTATTTTCATTGAGCTCCGTATGGTACTTCCTATATTTATAAAAGTTAAATAAATTTATATACAACATAGATTTGTAAAAATGAAATGTTTGCATATGAAATGACTGAACGTGAAACGGAAATGCTCTGAAAGAGAAAGTGTATGTCTAATACTATTTAACTTTTCATAATATATTTTTTGGTGGATAAAACGGTATTAAAATACGTATACACTAACGAAACGTGTAAAGTAGTTATTTCAATAGAACATTATGAGACAGTTAGAGTAAAACTGCATTTTGGTAATTCCCTATTAACATTTCTACTTTGTACGTACGATTTAACACAAATTGTGGCTCGTTTTCTTTCCAGGAAGCTTAATTTGTTAATGAATAGATTTACTCAGCAATCCCCACAAGAAATGGGGTAGTTATTGCATCGTAAATGGATTTTGTTTGACAAAACGTCGATATTTTAATCACTTTTATTGTGTCAAATGTAATAGGTAGTAGGTAAATTATTTGGACTTCTGTCGCAAATGTAATGTGAAGCAATTGTTAGATTGTAAACGTTTAATTTTTAATGAAACATGACAAATTCCATGAATTACCCTTAATTAACTAAACTAGATGATAGTACATGATATTGAAGCTCAATCTTTTGAAAGTTACATTCCGCTACAAGAACCAAACTTCCTTTAAAAAATAAAACGCCCACTCTAGATAGTTTTGACATGTGAGTGTTAGTTGATAAAAGTTACCACTACTTCCTTAAATGATAATGTATTTCCCAACCAATGTCTAGAAGTACAATAGATACATAATAATTGATACGTAAGTATTTACTACTGTAAAAAGCAAGCATAATATCATATACCTGATCTTTACAATATTCAGTTTGTATTTCTCGGTAGTAAATAAATGTAGTTAAGATCTTAGTATTCATTTCTGTGCTGCTACATTCTGTTTTGTATTTTACAAAACTTTGAAAACAGACATTTTTTATAAAAGCTATAATTTTTGTAAGATCTGATAATTAAGATAATATTTAAGCGAATGTCGGAACACGCCGTGGAGTCACGAAGCTGTTTTGACCAGAGCACATCAAAGTAAAGCTGTAATAATACAAATGAAATGTAAAATATTAGCATTAATACTTTACTTGCAAAGTATACTACTTGTACTTAATTTTCATGTAGGGATGCAGGAGAAACCTAACTATAAGTTTGATACATAAAATTTTTTGTGAAACATTAATTTTTCAATTTATTTTATTATACATTCACCCTTGGTCTTGTACTTAAACTGTAGTGGTTAGAAATTTAGGATTAAGTAGTCAGACGATGATAAAAGAGACGAAAGTACTTATAAATTACACACATTGAGACTAATCATAGCAGAAAGAAATAATTTAAGCAAGTTTAATGCGGGCAAAGTCACCTGTTAATGCATTTTTAATGCGACTGAGAGACCAAAAGCCATTTACATCTGTAAAATATTAATTAAGTGTATGCTTGTTGCATGAAAGTATTTTTGGTATACATTTTCTTTATAACTGATGATGAGCATAACCATTGTAATTGATGATTACTTTTTACATGATGTAACTTTTGACTGAACATTTTCAATTCCAATGTCAATGTATTTTGTGACAGGTAGCGATGAATTTTAGCAGTAAACTTACATACTATCTACAAAACTACAATGGGAATCTCACCGAATGTTTTTTGTCATCAAATTTTAAAATTATATCGACCAAGTCCTGTAGCCTTATGAGCCCATTTTTCCCCAGTTCTGGCAATGCATGGCAAACTTTTTCATCCCATTCATGTCAACGCATTTTCAGCGGCTAATGCTTCCTGACGCAAAAAAGTTAATAATTTCTTTCCCGATAGGTTGTCGTTAAAACCTTAGCTGAACTTTTTGATGGCTCGGAAATTAATTTCAGGGACATAAAGTTTATGCTGTCATTCTCAAGGAGCGGAAGGGTTCTTCCGAAGGATTTCTAATTTTTTTAAAAAATCGAATTGCTTAATTTTAGACACTACGAAAAGACTGTAATTTTCCGTGTAATATAAAGTTTTACAGTTATTCGAAATCACCGTGAATTCAAAAATATTTCATTTTTGGGAACATTGTAAAATCATGCCGTGTGCAAATATTACAGAAAGTTCGTAAACAGCTTAAAGTCTGATTTAGAAACAAAACTAGTCTTTTGGGTTTTATTGACTGTATACAATGTAACACACTTCATAATAATTTGACGTAAATTATCCAATACTTCCTTGTCTCAAATATGACAACATAAATGCATTGCATACTAACATCAAATTTCTCTGCAAAAGAAAAAAAACCTTCAAATCTAGTGGAATATCACTCAGTCAGTACACAACAAGATCTCATAGCACAGCACGCATGGTTTGAAACATAACAACATCCGTAACTTGTCATAATCAAATTGCTCCATCACTGTCAAGAAGAATACATGAAGTCTAACAAGATGGGAGTGCATTTATAGGCATTCCAAACAGTTTCAACATAAAAGCAGTTGTTTTTGCTCAGCCGCTAAAGAAATGATTTAAAGATGTCAGTCACTGACTGCACGTCATGATACCATTATTATTCGGATGCAATGCAAACAACGACATGCTCCAACTAAAACTCTCCGAACTTACAAGCCAGAGTAAACAAAGATTCTCGGAACGACATCGCGAATCCATAAATAACTTGAAAAACACACAAGAGTGAAATAACAGATACAACAATTGAATGAAATGGTAAAACTAGGCTATTCAAATCCAGCCAAAACGCTGCCGCTATACTGGTCGAGTCGAAGAGCTTGACCAAAGTGAACTTTGTTGGTCCAGAGAGACATGTATTTCCGTCCAAGTAGTAATGTTTCCCATTCCACCTTCTTTCACTCAAGGTAGCATACGAAAACAATTTCATATTAGAATGCAATGGTACAAGAAAAATGGAATGACATTACAATATATTTTCGGGAAATGTCAGTTGCTCGGTTGGCTTTGGCTTTGGCTTAAACGACTCAGACTCCGCACAGCTTGAGCAGCAGCAGATGCACTTCCTCTCGATGGAAATGGCTTTTGTGCTTCAAAAACTGTTTTCATGTTTGCTCTAAAAATATGAGGGCATGGTTTGTCTTTAGACCTATAAAGTTAAAAGCTTTGTATGTTTTTATTATCCTTCTTGCTCACAATCTGGGTGAACTGAACTGAAACCATATTATGCAGAGGTTTGCAAAGCACGGGAAGCTAAAGCTAACTTGACATGTGATTTTTGCAGATCACTAAAAGGTATTATATTTAGCAATGAAAACAATACTAAAAGTACGCAGTAGTCTCGGTCTCCTTCTTCCTCCAAAGCCTACAGAAGCAGAAGAGTATTATATAAAGCTCTAGTTCAGGAGAAATGATAACAAAGGAAATACAAAACAAATGCTACCACTTGGACAACCAACCGGGAGAAATAAGAGCAAAAAATATTAGGGTTTTCGAACCAAAAGACATAGATTTCTCTACGTTCTGGACAAAAATGGGAGGAAGAAAAAAGTCTCTAATACAATAAAAGTACTTGTACTTCAATACCATCACCAAACAAAAGTACAAAGACCACTACACGACCCCTCACTCACTTTTAGTCTGCAAAAAACCTCAGCCAGAAGATAAAAAAATGGGATGAAAAAATGTAAGTTGTTCTCCGTTCTCTCTCTCTCTCTCCTACCATGTGTGGGATTTTATAGGCCGATGCACTTCTGTTTTTGACTATAATGTAGTGTATGCGACATGATGAAAATAATGGAAGGGAACTGCAAAAACGGCAAATTTTTGGGGTCTTAAGCCGTTACGTTATGAGCAACCGTTTTAGAGCTACTACCCACAGCGGCAACCAGGCCAGACCAGGAGAGTTAGATCAAAAGCACATGATGATGGTGACTGGAATAGTAAAAGGAAATAGATAGTTTTTATGGTTCTCCTCCACTATCATTTCGACATTGTTGGAAGAGAGTAGAACAGTGCGATGTGACGAGCTGGAGCAGCACTATCCACCACCCGTGTAGTCCTATCGCCTCATTCTTTTTGCACATAATGGGAATGATAGCCGAAGAGAACCATAAGGATGGAGATAGATCGTAGCACCTACGCACACTACCACGGTCCTTCAGTCACTCACAGTAGGTATACCGTGGCGTGCCGTTCATGTTGTTTGATGCTGGAGGCAGGAATCTCTGGGAAAGAATCTCCAGCTCCACTCCAGGGTTCTATAGTACTGGAAGGCAGATAAAATTACATAACGTAGCATCCCGCATCATCAGCAGTATATTTTGTAGTCGTATTCGTATTCGATACAAAATATCGATTGAGGACTCATAGTCTTTAGCACTTTTGCTTTTTTTCCTGCTGAAAGAAAGGTAAAGAAGATTCACGTAGTAGGAAAATGTAAGGGGTCCAAAGGAAAGTATGCGGAAGGTACCTTCCTCTGCCTTAAAAATTTTTGAGATGCAGTAGTACCCATACCACCAATAAAAGACTAGAATACAGGCTCACTGTTATCATATCATCGGATCTTATGAAAAGGGAAAAAGTGGCCCAGTCGCGACAACAAGTAAATTTTGCATGATATGATAGCATGCAACGTACCCTTTTTTAAACTGTACGTGGAGTAAAGCAGTGGCAGTTGGTCCCTACGTATTCGCACCTCTACCTCGTTTTCATCTCTTCTGCACTTACATTTTACACAGAGATCAATACCACTGAGAACGCAGTAGAAGGAGAGAGTGTGGTTGCGTTTGTTGGACAAAGTGTAGGAACGACCGGAGTCCAACTTGGTTGGTGCCGGAATGAATAAAAGGAGTTGTGAAGTAGAAGTGAGAATAAACTTCCAACATTCCACCATGCATGAACATTCTTTGCAGCAGTGGAGAAAGCAAAAGCTGGCTGGAGCAGCCAACTCCAAAAAACGTCGGCAGCTCATTGTACAGCTGGTGACTGGAGAGAGACCAAGCTGACTGGAGTTGGCTTTGGCTCTGGTGAAATAATGAAATGGATCCTATTCCGTTTTCCGTCTCCCTTGCTACTCATTTCCCCAACTGATGTGATGCCTGAGAAGTGAAAGTCCAAAGCTTTTTCTTTCCTCCCAGTCTGCCACATTTTTATATCCCAACTTCCACAGCGAGTGAGTAGGTAGTAGGTTCACTTCACTGTTGAAAAACAGCGCGGTGCAACAAGGACAGGAAATAGTTAGCATTTTCTTCTCATAATCTTCAGATACAGGATCTTTATTACACAATATTACAGCCAAGGTTCGTCTCCCTACACATTTCTTCAAAACATTGGGCTGTAGCATTTTTTACATAGTTCGTCTTCTTTAAATAGCCGCACAAATTCCAGAAAATATATACACAACCCACCTACCTATCTCCAAGAATGGAAATAACTTATCGTGGGTAGTTAAGTTGAAACCAGTGCTGCAGCTAAAAACAGCAGTGTTTTACCCTGAAACACAAGGGGTATAAGGTTAATTCAATACAAAATATATGACAGCAAATACATTTTTCTTAGGCGAGCCGTTTTCTTATTCCATTCCCCATTCATTCCTTTCGCATAATATGGCACAGTCATAAAAATGTATATACGCATTTGATGTATGCATATAACATCTGTAAGCTCCGCTCTGTCTGTTACATCGTCGTTTGGGAGGACTGCTGCATGCAGCTTTCCCATTCCACCGTTGCCCGCTATTTTTTCCTCTGCTTCTGCTCCCCATCGCCATCATCGTTTCTCCGCACATAGTTCTCATATAAGAAGTATAGCCAGCTCCAGTTTTTGAGCCAGTCTGCAACTAGCCGAGAGCATATAGAGTTGAACGGAAGTGCAGAGCTTGCTTGTCAAGTGACTTTTCTCTCACTCCACTCCGCCTGCGTTTGCCATCAACTAACTCGAGTCGGTGCTTCGCTCTTTCATGCTGGTTTACAATGGTGACTGGAGATTACATGAAAATAAGATCCAGTGGAAACTGCTGTGCATTAGTGAAACTTGGAGGTTAGTTGCATATATTAATTATGTGAGCGTAGAAGAAGAAGAAGAATATTATACACAATACAAAAAGTTCTGGTGAAAAAGGGGAAGAATAAATTTCATACGTAAAAATATACGTTACTATAATTATTATTATGCTGATACTCACAAGACAACACACACACACTTACTTACACAGCCAAACCAGTGGAGTAGATTAGACTTTGTTTTTCTTTGTAGTTCTAAAAACAAACAATTAAAAGGAGCAGAACAAAAATGAATACTTGAGAGAAACAGTAAAAACTGCCGACTGCATTGTGTTAACTCTCAGAAACTGAAGTTATATTCAGGAAAATATTTCGTGCCATTTTTAGTTTTCACTACAAACACTTGAAACTCATTGTGGTGAAACGAACTAACAAGACAAATCAACGAAGCTTGCCCCTCTCGGTGAAAGTAAAAGTGTATAATGGGATGAGAGTGAAAGACAACGAGACAGAGACAAACATACAATGCATCAGAACACAAAAGTAAGGAAACACTTCTTAGCTCCCTCCCGATTCTCTCATTTCCTAATATCCTTAGCGAGTATTTTCTATTCTATCTCCGTCTCATTCCCATTGTCAGTATCAGTCTATCTATCCAAACTAAACCAGAGGGAAAGTGGCATAAGGAAAGTCATTAAAAGGGGAAAGCACATGCATTTATGAGTGTGGTCATATAATATAAAGGATTAAAGGCTGGAGTAAAAGTGTTGGTCGTCCTCGTTCATTATGAGGACCATGCTGGCAAATACTGACGATAGACGAGCTGACTTAACAGCACGAAATACAATATGCATGCTCATTATTATAGTCGGCAAGGAACACACATACATGCATACTGAGCTGCTAGAATTTCGTGTTCAAACGCAATCAAAACGACGAGTAATTTAAGTGAACGGCTAAGCTTTGACTTGACAATGCGTTGAGGACAGAGACAGAGAAATGGGGAAAGGAATCATTACACTCTTTATCTGCCACTCACATCTGACACAAAAAGAGACAATATTATTACATACATAAGGAATCTATATGAGAAATGCGAATATCCTCAATATCTCAACACTGTCAGTCTGTCACACACTCTAGCTGTGTACTAGCATCAGCAACACTAAACCAAACCAACTAACCAACACCATTACTCAACTAGAAAAAGAATGCACATTGTACATTCATTTTTTATTTTGCATACTTGATCCGATTCCCGACAAAGTGTCATTTGAAATTAATTCTTTGTCATGTATTTGGCACACCCAACCGTATATTCTAGTTGCACAAAGAATATTGCTTTCATTTTCACTTGGCAAAAGTGCAGCGCAATATCTGCTCCCCAACTTTATTTGACTGGGAACAAATATGCAAACACGGAAGAAAATAATCATCATCCTCCTCCGCTGAAAATGTCAAGTGGAATACGGGATGATCTATTGTGTGTGTTTTGCCGTTCGTAGTACCTATATTAATACGTAACGAGCCATAAAAAGTAAAATGCGACACACAAACACAATACATCAGCTTTTAGGAACACATTGACAACATAGTTTTCTTCATATTTTTGTGCTCAACTTGTGAAATGATGGCATAAATTATTAAATGCGATGCTACTCCTTCTTGTGCGCTTGGTCCGTTGCAAAACTTTTCCATTTGTAGGATACTTCCTAGTTTTCCTTTTTTATGTCATCACATCATTTTTATTGTGACCATCATACAAAAGAGAAATTGCCATATTCATTCCAGCTTTTTACATTTTATACGTGGTTTTTGTTGCTGTTCCTCCCAACCCAATGTCGACTCGGGTTGGAGAAAGGAAGAATATGTCGGTGTTTGAGTTGGAGAGGTGGTGCGGCGGCTCCCTTTCTTTAAATATTACAAACGTATGTTTTCATTATTAAGAAGTTGTTCGTTCAGCTGTGTTCTGGCATTGGAGAGTGAAAGTCCATATTGAATAAGATATCCACTGGGCTTAGGTCTCCCATGAATTTTCACCCTTGTGTTGTCAGTTAGTGTAATAGGCATTTATTTAGCCAAAGCATGACCACTTGCTGCCATATCGCAAATTGTGAGTGAAAGCTGGTAATTAATGCTTGAATGTTTTATGTTTTCATTTATGTATAGTACGCACCTAGGCACATGAAATGTTTAGATTTGCGACCTTAGATTAGGGTAATAATGGAAATAATTTCATTTACTTTGTGATCGTTAAAGTTATTGTTATGAAACTGCGGAAAATCTTTTCCAATTTTTGCGTTTTGCTCATAGGAAAGTATAGATAGGTGTATTGACCCACATAATATGGTCTCTCCCTCATCGTTTGGCTTTGGTTCGTTTAATGTTTTACATGGGAGAGTAGTCGCGAGACAGAAAAAAGAAAGTAAAAATGACAAACATTTTTCTGCTCCACAACTGCTGCTACACACCAGCAAAAGGAATAAATCTTGGCAGAAATCTAGCTCGATTTGTCAACGTCTTTGCATCATCAACAATTGTTGAAGGAGCTCTAATGTTTTCCAACAGCTTGCTACGCTCTCCTTATTAAGCAGAATTTTTATATTACCCTTACAATTCAACCCAACTTCTTGGCATTTCCTCAACTAAAGTGGGTGAAAGTAGAAGGGAAGCTAAGGAGTGACTAGACATTGAGAAAAATCTAGTGAGCAAGATACGATACGAATTGAAATCTAGGAGAAAAACTGCTTCCAACTGCTGTCTTCCAGTTCACCGTGATCTGGCGTAGTTTTTTTTTCTCAAAAAGTTTATGCATTAATACACAGCACCGCATTCACTCTTGAGAGCTTAGACCTGTCAGAGAAAGGGAGAAGAGAAAACAAAACCCATCACTTATAAATATAAATGATGCAATCCTTGCTGGATATCGTTTTGATATAAAGACCAAAAATATTTTATGGAGTAGCAATAGCGGCAGGCATGGTAGATGGACATAAAATAAGAGTTGTGTAACAAATTGTAAATCTTTATGACTTTCACAATTTATTATTCATGCAGGTAAACACTACAATTCGACTGGTACTTATTTCGTAACACTTTTTGGTCAACGTAACCAACCAAATATGATCATATTATTTTTTATAAGTTAATATATATATTTTTGCTCCTGTACTCATCCGGCTTACCGGTCACTACATTACGCCTCGTCTTAGCTGCTCCCTAACTTGATGATATTGCTTTCTATTCCAGATTTCAATCAGTTGATCGACTGGAACCAGAAGCCGTTGTCGCCAGCTTATTACCAGGATTTCCACTTCCACGTAACCAAAACGAGTTTTGGTTGAATGATGAGATGATGATAACAAAAAAGCTAGACACTTTAATCCACTAATGCTCTTCCAATCAAATCGTAAACCGAAACTAAAATCTGTCTGTGACTGTGATTGTTTTTGTGAGTGCTGAAAGTTGACCTGAACTAAAGGAAAGGTGAGAAGTAGAGACGGACGTAAGCATGTGTGAAATGAATACCGTTACATAAGTAATCTGACAATCAGTACACGGTCGCAAGTCCGAGAATCGGACATGAAGGACTTACAAAAAGGGCCAATGCCATAATATCCACTGGCTGGCTGAATGGATTCTAGAGAAAGCTTCTATTTCTACTAAATCTGAGCGGAAATAATAGAAACTGGAGAAAATCCAATAAACTCTCCTCCAATATCCAATCTAACAACAGCAGCAGCTCAATGAGCCACCTACACAACCCCCAACAACAAGCTGTTTCTTTATGTTGACGATGATCACAGACATATAAATATAATACGGCCAGGGCCACAATTATTAGATTGCCATTATTCATTGTGTTACAATTACATAAGAAAATAATAATAATAAAAAAGCACCTCTGATCCGACTTTTCTCCACGATTATAACCAAAGTCGCAAGCTGTTACGAAGAATCGTATAAGCCTACTTAAGATTCACCAATATCCTCCTCCTGGGCTGCTACGAAGAGTATCTTTTACATTGGATCTAGATCTTACCACTGATTCTACGCTTCCACAACTAAAACAATCCGTATGGCCAGGCGGCCAGACAGACTGCAATCTTTATCAATGTCACATCCAATTGTAAGCAAGAAACTGTGTTAGCCTAGCCACTATTGCCGAAGAATTTTCCTAAGCTGGTGTTCCAGTGAAAGGTATTAAGTGTGAAAATATGTATGTGTTTGGAAAAGAGCTCTCTAGAACTGCACCAAATCCCTTGAAAACAATGTGTCCGTCCAATGAAGTCCAGATGCGGTGAAGTGGTGCATGCATACGTTTATACTGTGGTTGTCTGCTACTGCGGAAAACTCACGGACGCAAAAGTGTAGAGCAATTGTTTTTTATACTTATTTGTGCTCTACTTTTACTCCTTGTGATGTGATAGTGATAATGGTGACGATAAAATGGAAAAATATGCAATGAATCTTTCACGGAGCGGTTCGGTTTCTGTCTCTCCTCGTTCCATTCCAATCCAACCAAAGCAAGACAGCAACACACACGTTCAGTCTCTAGGTTGGACAGGCATGGATGCATAAACGTATGTCTATTGTGTGACCTCCACGTTGTGATTAATAGAATGTTACTCAAAGCTACTTTTACTAATTAGAGAGAGTGTTGGGATGCTTCTTTTTGTTCCAATTCAATCAAATTGTCTACTTCGAAGGCCACCAGCGACCAACAGCAGCATCCTCACCAACGTCTGGAGAGAAAGGAGATTTTCTCCAGTGCTTGTTTGTGTTGTGACGTGTTAAAAATGTGACTTGATTCACTACTTGTAGTAAAACTACTCTAAAATTTAGAAAAGACATGACATGACGTAGTCGTATTCCTCTCAAACAGAGTGGTAGTTGTGCTTTTCTAGAGTTTGGTATGAAATTAAGGGAAAAAATGGGTGGCGACATAGAAGCTAGTAGGGATAAGCGGGACTCATCCGTCGGCACCCAAGAACCAAGTGAGGGGGACGAGGATGAAAAATTGTTTCTTCGAAAATCCTCGTCAATGAGCAAACGGCTGAGGAGAACGAGGTGCAGTCTGGCTGCGTTCAGTGAGCTTAGTCTCAGCCGCTCATCCTTCCGTCTTGAACAGGATGACGACAGGTAAATTAATAAACCCCAATAGCACCAATGATAAATGGACACCTTTTACATTGCTTTCACCTTTTTTTTATTAAGAAAGTAATTCGGGTAGTTGCGGTAGTGGAATGGAATATCTAATAACCATGAGGCAAGTGAAAAATGCGAAAATAACTCCAGACAGCGGAGCTAATCCGCATTTGTTTTCATAAGATGGGAAAAAGCTCACAACAAACTCACAGCTCACCTCACCACACCGTATAAACATGCGGTTTTTAAAGTGAAAACATGGATGTATGAGCCTTATATAATTTATTTTCTCCAGAGAAATACATAAGCTTAGTGAAAGTTTCTGGTTGAATAGACGCGTAGGTAGGCATCCGTGTTAGTTTTTACTATCATCACATTACATCCATTCTATTACATACTGTTACAACTTTCAACATAAGCGTAAGCGTTAGGCTTCATCCAATGTGTCAGATTTTTCTTAGCCCATCTGCATCTGACTGATAACAGTGAGTGAACCCTTTCTCCGCAACTTTTTCATTGTGACTACGTTCAGGATAGAAATTTGACGCATCGCATTGCAGTAACAGGCTGTACTAGGTTCTTGGTGGTTCATTCTTTCTGTGGTATAGAATCCTTTCGAATTTTGATTCTTCTTCCCTAAAAATAATATTCCATTTTATGCTCCAATTTCCATCAAATTGTCCTCATATCTCGTCCTCCCAATAATATAATAGACCCAAGTAGGAAAGCAATGCAATGACGTATCATAAAAATGAAAATTGCTGAACATGGAATGAGCAAGTTGATCATCATATCATATAAACTACCTAAAAACTACCTGCATGCTCTCCTCTCCTCTGTTCAACTCACTCAGCAGCCATGTCATAAAATGTCATGACTAAAACGTTCCCGTTTATGCCTAAACGACAGCGTTAAATTGAATAGGAAAAGTGGCTTCGTTCCAACCAGAACCAGCACCGTATTGAAATGTCTGTGTTTCCCGAGTCAACCTACATTTTCTTGTTGCTTGCTTGATTGCACCAGAAAAGTTTTTGTGGATGTCTTGATGAAATCCAAAAAGATGCGTGACCATCATTAGTGCTAACGACCAAAAGTGGAGTGAATGGAAAGCATTTTCTGCAACCCGTCGTCAAAAACTGTGCTCAATTCTTGCAGTTTATTTAGATACACACATTCGCTGAGGAAAGGAAGAAAGAAAGGAAAGGGTGATGACGGCTCGAGTAAACAGGAGATATTAAACTTGTCACCAATGCCAATTTAATAAAAACGCATTGGGAAATGACAGGGAGTCTAGCGCTTTCTTGCATAGTATGCCATTGTTGATGTTATGTTGATACACAGGCGAGGCATATAAAAGTTGGCACACGAACGAGTAAATGGGTATATACATTCCTAAGTTGTAAGCGTTCTCTTGTGTATATTTCATGTAAACACAAACAGCACTTACTAACTTGTTGTTTCTTTACGTATGCTTTCACCCATCATCATAGACATTGTATATTATAGATCGTATATATTAAACACTGTATGTCCATTCATTTATTCATGCATGTTGTATTTGTATGCCCAAACTCACTTTACCGATTCCAACATAGGTATCGATCCATCTGCAAAATTGTAGAAAGCTGTTGGAAAGCCGCTATCTTGCACGGACAAATTTTTCTATCGTGTGTGGAGTAAATCGCATGGCAAAATAAATCATGCAATGAAACCATAATCGAATCCAGCTAGGAGGGAAAAAATTGGTTCTTGGGTTTTCCAACGTAATTACTGTAATAACGAGTCACTCACACACACACATTTCAATGACAATTTTTATTAGTAGTGGCTTTGCTGCAGCTTTAAAGCTTCAGCACGTGCCTGATAGACATACAAATTGCTTTTGTAGGTACATGGAAGCAAGCTGGATTTGATAGCAAATTAATTTTGGTTTAAAAAGAGGTAGGTGGTTGCGGTATGTGGCTGAATATATAGTATGCATAAGTTAAATTACTTGTGCGGTAATTGAATTGTGCCTTATACTTTATTAAAATTTTTGTATGCAAGTCAACTCTACACTGATACTGTTTTTCTTAATGTACAAAAGTATGAAAAGTGGAGTTTCCAACCTATGGAAATGAAGTATTATTGTGTATCGTGTGATTTTTCTGATACAATATATAAAATAACACTGATTTTGCCAATCAGTAGTGGATAGATTATTTATCTTGGCAAATCAAAGATTTTGGACTGGTTATACCTGACCGACAAAAAGATGTTTATTTGATTTCTCGTCTGCTCATCTGCACATGGCTAACCCATAAAATCAGTCTGCTGTAAACCCTACTACGAAATTTTCTATTCAAATGAATATTAGCCTACTTTACTAAAAGCTTTTCTACATGCAAATCACTATATCCCTATACAACCTATTTACTTAAATGATATGATTCATGCATGATAGGAAAGTTAGCAGACGAAACCC
This sequence comes from Orchesella bifasciata, assembly GCA_034697805.1. NCBI lineage: Eukaryota > Metazoa > Arthropoda > Collembola > Entomobryomorpha > Orchesellidae > Orchesella > Orchesella bifasciata. The sequence goes on from JAQGAP010001392.1 coordinate 14,256, forward strand.
ATCACACTCATGTCATTAAAAGGAAGCATATTCAGTAAAATTAGGTATTCTTGTGATGTTTGTGAAAACCGGCGGAAGAATTGTTGATGTTGATATTCATTCACTTCGGGTTCTATCCGAAACTCTCGAAAATCATTAAAGCATGAAACTCGCATCCATTCCGTGATATCCGCTACTCCGTAATTTGCAAACGACTGAGAATGATGATGAAATTGTCTAATTTTGCGTTTTATCCTCCCAACAGAGTTCGGGTAGAGTACTATGTAAATGAGAGGACGATAAAGGAGCGACTCCACATGTACTTTTTCAAAAACCAGAGATCCAGTCTCCGCATTAGAATCGCTCGTTTTATTCTCAAGTTGTTCACATGTGTCTTGTATATCGCCCGAGTAACTATGGATGGGGACCCCACCTTTGCAAAATGGTAATTATGACCAATTGAGATTGTTTTTATTAATATTTAGCTTTCCTTTTCCGTACCGCTGAAAGGTAAATAGCGTAGATAATGGTGGTATTTAGACAAAACGTATTTGCTCTTTTTTTTTAAATCATATGCGATTACAGGAATGACCTTATGAAATCCATTAGTTTGTTAATGCTTTCCAAGAAAAAGTTTAAAAACTGATGCATTTTCACATAATTTTGTTAATGAAAAAATATATGAATTTTCGAAAAACCGCATTACACCAATCCACACACCATAATGTTCTGTAATCCCTCCTGCAATCTCCAGAAAGTTTATTAGGCTTGTTTCAAATATTGTGTGAGATATTTGGGAAATCAACAGCTTGTTCTCTTCCTTCCGTGCAGTAAGTTGTTTTTATTTTTGTGCAAATTACAGATTAGGACTTGAGATAAGAGACACGAACGTTTAGTTTGGCTTCATTAACTTTTACACTCTCCTTTGCAAATAGCTATAAAAAAAGTTGGTATCCTTATAGAGACCCTACACTTAAAGCTACCCAAAGTGGGTTGCCCACAAATACTTATACTTCAAAGAGGGAAAGTGTATGCAAATATTTAACAAGCAAAATAATATGCCCAATCCCTGCTTCACGTGTCTGTTTCAGTGTGAAAACTTAATATACATTTGTATTCAATACCACCACGAAGCTAACTTCTGCAAGACTGGTTCCTCTGGAACAGAGAGCTCTCTGCTGTTTCGTGGTCAGATCCCTGAACGTGACTATAAGTTAACATGCAAATATGTCATTTCCGTCATATCAAGGTTTTTTCTCTAGATTGTATTATCATTTAGCATGTTGATTTCCATAAAGATTTTCACACATTGCAGCCCTTCAGGACCAGAAGGACATTGCTCCCTACATAAAAAACGATAGACGCTCGCTCATGAACTACAAATCTTGTACTGCATGAACTTCTAACAGTCCAGCATATTATTATTTCCTGTATAATTAATTGAAACGAGCGTGTATATTTAGTCATTTTGAGAAAAATTGCCCTCTAATTATTCATGAAATGGTTCAGCCTTTTAAAGTTTGTTGCTAGCTAATTGACAATGAATTACAGGCCTACCACGAGTTATCAAAAAGTGGAGTAATTTTTCCTTGTTACGTTACAATGCAGAACTCATTCTTTTATAAAAGGCGAGCTGCCAAAAAACGTTAATGACAAAAGATTGTAAAAGTCATTCGAGCAGATCCAAGTAAAGATGAAGTAATGAGAAAAGTTTTGCTCTTTATCGGTATAAACTATTTAAAATTTCTTTTATTGCAGTTTTGGATGTTACAAGTCTGACAAATCAGAGTACCTGAAGTCTCTCAACTTTACTGAGGAGGAATACCGGGAGGAGCCGGTTATCAACTGGGATGCCATCATCTGGGTTGATCGGCCGCTTGAGCTTTGGGTTGTTCATGCTATTTTGGCGATTATCAGTTTCAGTGAAACCTTACTTTTGGTGTACTTAAACTACAAGGCAAGTGGATTTCATTATTTGAGTTGGGTTAACTAACGTGTGCGTGAAACTAACTGTGGCGTGGGAAAGTTTGTATGCAATATATTTTAAGCTGCTCCAATTAGCAGTTTATCCATTCATTCTTGTTTAGGAACAACTCGCCCATTTTATATTAATTCTAAGAACTAAACAAAACCAACAAACTGTAGTCTGCGTGAATAGCATCTTTCATACCACGATTTATTTGTTTGCTTTACGTTTACCAGCGACGAGTCCGCAGGGATTATGAATCCCTATGCATGAATGTGACCATGCTGAAACAAACCTTTTATTACAAGAAGATTTTCAAGCTTGTGGCAATAAACAATGATGAACATAAAACGCACGAATGAGATGTTGAATGTTAAGCGGAAAGTTGGGAGGAAGAGTAAATCCGTGTCGTGTGTAGGTAGATTTAGCTAAAGTTGCAGAATGTTGCTAATTAGGGCGGAAACCATTTTTCGAACTTCAGAAGAATTTAGAACATTTAAAATTTAGGCATTTTACTTCGAACATAAAATGCTTTTTCACATAATACATTCGTACCATTCCATCTAGGTCGAAATTGAAATTATTACCCCTTATAAAATTATTCTACAAAGCCACAAAACCAAACAATTTTATATAACGGACCAGCATGAATAGCGATGGCAAACCTGGGCGAAGTTTTAATAAATGCGGTTTTAGTCACGTTGAAAAACACGAAAACCTGCTACGAGTTTAATTTTACATTTTATATATTTCGAATATCTACACACTCATGTACGGAACGGACATACACTGAATACACTTATATTAAAAGTATTTCATTAGTGCTGTTATCGTCCAAGGATATTCGTCTTTGTAAGTGCGTTCTTTTGTAGTAAAACGCAGCCAATATGCTGTTACAGTAATTTGTAGAGTCTTATTTTACATAAAACTGTCCACAAACTATTAGTTAATGGGCTTCAAAGGACAATAAATGCTACGTTTTACGTTTAACAAATTGCTCAACCCAGACATTTTACCGAAATAAAAGGGATATGTATAGCACAACAATAGCAGCATTGACCTACTGGTGCACAAACCCTTACTTATTTATCGAACCGAAATAGAAATTGCATGGGAAACCAATTTGGCATTAATACATATGTAGAAACAAATTCCTTTGTCAACATATATACTCCCTTGTCTCCCAAAAATACTTCCATTTCAAATAAAATTCAACCAAATGTTCAACGAACCGCCCCCACTTCAACAGAAGAAAGCAGAAAAAATATTATTATCCACCGAGCGAGCGACCTACGGAAAGATTGTTGAAATTAATGGAAACGAATGTATATAAAAGTTCATATTATATTGAACAAACCCCAAATGTTCAATAAGGCAAGTACAAAAAAGAGTGTGGATATATAAAACGGAAAATGTGAGCCGAATGGAATTGGCACTTGCGACAAAAGGGAAGCCAGACAGTCAGCAAAACAGTCAAGTCATACTCCAGGCCAGTTGTTCGTTCGTTGGTTGGGAGTAAAAGGGGAAAAGTCAGTATAAAAAGGAAATTTTGTAGTTACTACTAGTATATACACTGACGATGAGTTGAACCGTACCTACATGTATGTAAAATCCATATGGATGTAATTAAGAGTCATGCAGTAAAGTGGAACATTTTCTCTAGTGAGACTAATGAATGTTGAATGTTCGTATGGAAAGCTTTGGTCGCTCGGTTGAATACTTGCAGTTTAGTTCAGAGGAGACAATGAAGGCTTGTGCTTTTCTGCCACTTGCATTTGGCTTACTCGCTCTCTCCATAAAAATGGTGGTGATGGTAAAGCACTTTTCTCTGGAACTCTGGCTTGAAGCAGGAATCATGCAGCTGAGTGAAATGACTGGAGCTGGAACCTTTTTGTTCTCTGGGAAATATGAGTTCAGCTTGCGTGAGTTTTCATTACGCTCATCCAAACAAAACAGATAGAACAGAGAAGGCCAAGAGAAGCAATTTGCACATAAACAACATAGCAGTATAATATAACATCGACTAGGCTACACACACAAGACAATAACAATGTGGAATGTACTCCGCCTCCATGAAAAAGGAAAGTACTTGTCATTTAAGTCGTGGGGCTAAAGAAAGCCCAAAAATTAATAATCCGGATTTACATAAATAAGACGCATAATTTTGCAATCATATTTCAACCTGCCATTGCCATCCTCCCTGTAATTTTTTTTATAAAGTCTGTAAGTAACTACCTCTACATGGTTTTCACTGAGAAGGAGCTTAGAGAAAATCGAAAAGCTCCGATTGTCAAATAGGTACTCTCAAGAAAAAGGAAAATATTGGTATGATTTTGTAGCCAAAAGTACCTCACCACTTCTTCCCTCCAGATTGCCAACAAATGCAGATAAATTGAAATAATAATAACGAAGAAATCATGCATTTTTCAGTCTTCCATTTTAGGTCCTTGAAACGTTTTTTTTTGTAAGCCTCTTACATCTACATTAACTCGTACAATAGATAAATCACAAAATGTCAGAGGTGAAGAACTATAAAAAGCTGGTATAGTTTTTTGCATATTAGCGAAATAGTTTTTGCTTGTTTGCTAGGATCTATTAGCAATCTACATTTTTGGTATAGTGTTGAATTTGCTGGTGTGTAAAAAGGTGAAATTATGAGTAGCATTCATGTACTTTGGAAAACGCTTTTAGTCACGAATGGATAAATTTGATGTATGCAATAAATAAGTCAGAAAGTGGGGAAAGAGCAGCGAAATAGAACGTTTTAGTTTTGTTATGCTAAATGAGACTTTTTTTTTCTATAGATGATGATGGAAATATGGATGAATGATTTCAAAAAATGGGACAAAATGAAATTGTATGGAAGTGAAAATGCTGATTTTCTCTTTTCAATATCTTTCTCATTCTCTTCATTTATTCCACAGGGGAACCTATTTCAACAGCTTTTAACTCGTCGCTTCGGTCTCGAGCTGTTTGCCACGGTGCCGTTCGTGGTGACGATATTTTATCCGCCTTTTCGCAACCTATTTGTTCCCGTGTTTCTGAACTGTTGGCTCGCCAAATACGCACTAGAAAATATGTTTAACGATTTGCACAGAGCCATGCAACGGAGTCAATCCGCTCTCTCCCAACAACTGACAATCCTCTCGGCGACCCTCATTTGTCTTGTGTTTACGAGTGTTTGTGGAGTGCAGCATTTTCAGAGAGCAGGTCACCGGCGCTTGGACCTGTTCCAGTCGACATACTTCGTAGTGGTGACTTTCTCCACTGTCGGATGTTCGTTAAAAAAACTAAGGACATAATTGAGATTGCTATTATAGTTGAAAAGATTAAATAAATGGTTCTTGCTTCTTCTACCCTTATCTCGAATTTTTAGATGGGGATTTCGTGCCTGATATCTGGCCTTCGCAGTTATTCATGGTAGCAATGATTTGCATCGCTTTGATCGTCCTCCCCACCCAATTCGAACAGTTGGCTTTCACTTGGATGGAGAGACAGAAATTGGGAGGCTCGTATTCTTCCCATCGAGCTCAAAGTGAGAGACATGTGGTGGTCTGCAGTACTTCTCTTCATGCCGACACAATAATGGACTTCCTTAATGAGTTTTATGCGCACCCGTTGCTTCAGGTTTGTCTCTCGGCTCTTGTTTTGCTCACTAATTTTTAGCGTTCGCGTACCAACCACTAACTTCATGAGGATGAGCTTCATTTATGCCAGACACGACGTTTACAACTTTTCCCTTCTTGCTCTCCTGTTCCCTCTGCGAGTTTTTTTGTAATAAAGAACTGTTAAATATATTATTATTGTGTCATGTATACGTTGTCCCGAAATTGGATTAGACACAAGCTACACTGCAGTTGTGATCCTCCTCTGATTACCAACTTCAATTTCAGGGAAATAATGGAGTCAAACACTTTGTTATTGTTTCGCCCCGAATAATGAGATATCCGTTACTTGTAAAAAAAACTTCAGGGATGTAGATTATGGAGAAGGAGAGCGAAACTGCAGTAACATTTTTCCTTCATTGCTTCCTGAAATGGGTAAAAATTGAAAGGAACAACTTCCTCCCAGAGTCACAAAAGTTTTCCCATTATTACACAGCAAAATGGTATCTATGTA
>JAQGAP010001393.1:0-20308 GCA_034697805.1 Orchesella bifasciata
ATGTTTTACAGTTATATCATGTGGAGCTCTAATGACTCCCATCCACGGAAGAAAAAGCACATTCAAATACACACCCGGAACCAAAGTGGAATTCGACTGCGATCCTGACTTTGTCCTTGTTGGGGAACGTCGTCGTGAATGCTTAGGGAGTGGTGAATGGAATATCCCATCAAGAGGCTCAGGGGATGGCAGAACAGAAACAGAATGGTTGAATTGGAACCCAGCAAAAACGACAAGATGCATTGGTGAGTAAATATCTATCTACATACATATAACAATTTTAATTCAATATGAAAAATAACATTTTGGCGTGCTGACTAAAAAGATGTAGGGTTGTAGCTCAGTAGCATAATAATATTAAAGCGTGAGAATGAATGATGGAAATAGTTAAGCTAAGCCCACAAAAATCCTAAATGTACAGAGGACGGAGAGCACGCCGCAGTGGCAAGCGCGAAGACAGCAGGAATCGTCCTTGGAATTCTCCTCCCAGTCATCATCCTCGTCTTCATTCTTATCCTCTGGTGCAGGAAAATGTATGCAGAGCAAACCGAGCCGGAAGTCTTCTACACCGACAAACTCAACCCGGGACCAGCTTACACAAATTATAATCGCAACAGCAGCATTGGCTACCCCATTGAGACAACTGGGAGCGTGACCTCTCCCACATATCCAACTGCAACTACAACATTTGCCACCTCAGCGGCCCCACCAAATGAAAATGTGCCAAGGGAAAATATCCAAATGGTTACAAAAGCCCCAGTTATACAAAATATGCCAGAATTGGAAAGCTCTCCGAGATCGTCACGTTCGTCTGGTTCAAGAGCATCTTCCACCGGAAGAAATAATGCCAGAGATGTGAGAAAGAGGTCTAGCGGAAATGCAGGTGGAATCAGAGTAGCTCCACCTGTTCCACCACCCAATATGAATGTTAATGTCAATAATACCCCACCTGATGAAAATCAAGTAGATCCTTATGATGGTGTCTATTACACGGGTGAACCTATCCCTGGTAGACCAGATAATATTGAGTTCCGCGATGAGAATAATGACACAGTTCCAACAAACATTGGTGTTGGTCGCAGTGGCGGCGTAGGATCTAACGGGCTTCCAAGAAGACAAAGTTCCACCACCTCTTCCGATAATCGATCTTATGTCTCTTCCACTATGGAAGTTTAAGAAAATATTAGTGTTTTTTTTTACATATTCCTTGTTTGAAGAAGTTATCTCTAAAATATGTACTTAATTAGGTAGTACATCCACCAAAGTAAATGTTTGTAGACTCGGATTTAGTTATACATTTCTGTTATAGTGTTATGTAAAGATAATCTTTTTGTATATTAAAAACTAAGACATTTCATCCTTATAAAAAAAAGTGTTCCGTTTTTATTTATTCACGTCAGCCAATCAATATTGCGAGCTGGGCTACTCCCAACGTTATATGCAGACAAAAGCCATAAAATTCTACTTAATCAATAATAAATATTTATTTTTCTTTCTTTGCAGAGGAGGGTGAACACAACGCTGTGTCGAGTGCGAAAACGGCGGGGATAGTTCTCGGAATCATTATACCTATTGTTGTAATAGCGCTTTGTTTGCTGGTCGCGTACAGAAAGAGAAATCGAGAACATCAGATAACACAACCGGCATATTTGTAAGTTTTAGCTTCAGAAGTTAAAAACTATCTTGACATTTGCAAAGGAGCCTTTTATGATGATATGGAATTTGTTTGCAGGTCTTCAAGGGACATTCAAATCACTTCCCCAACAACGGTATCACCTCCTCAAGGGGATTCAGGAAGGAAAGAGTCGGCAGCCTGAGTTTAAATCAAGCTGGACGAGAATATATATTTATTAAGTAAAGCTTTTTTTTAAAGATAAGCATATGCACCTGAAAATTAAATGAGTGAATGACAAAGAATATTTTACAGTTACAAATCTTCAACCTCAGCCTTGCAATTTTCAAAGGTTAAACTTTAACTTATCCAATAACTGTACATGACTTTAGTAGAGACTTTATCAAGTATTTATTTTTACGCTTAACTATGCAAACATATACTATTTAGTATAAAAATTACATAGTATTACAAATTATATATATGACATGTACAAAAATAAATGTTGATTTTCTTCGAAGGTATCGCTTTAACAACTCAATATTGGACTTCTTATACGTGCGACCCTCCGTGTCTTTGATACATATAATGTACGGGTTCATAGTTCCTGTCCTTCGGAGCATATAAATTATTAAAAATATGCTAAATAGTGTAATTAAAACCGGGAGTATAGCATTATAGCTTGTTTTTCTGTGGGAAAGTACAACTGGTTTCTGCATACTTGTCTAGCATTGCCGTCAAGTCAATGCCATTGACTCACTTCTCTTGAGTTGGATTTAGCTTAATGTAAACCAAACAACGGACTAACTGGAATGAAGGTTTACTTGTTAAAAAATTAAGTTGATTGTGGTTGAATACGTTGACCTCAACTTCATATTTGCAGCAAGCAAGGAAAACAAAACCGTTTGGAATTTTGTAGAAGCTGTGACAGCACAGCTTCCTACAATATTGCAGATATGAACGTCAGCAAGGGATTCATAAAAGCTATTTGTAAAATAATTAATACATAGGTATCAGTGGCAGCACATTACTTGTTTCTAAAGATGGATTGGATCGGATATTTAAGGCATATTGATATTGCCAATTTCTTTCATTTCCAATGTTTCATCTTTTGCATAGCCAGGAATTGGCCAGCCTACAGCATGCGTGTTCAATTTGTCCTTCGTTTAGACAAGCTCTCCGACCAGCAATAAATCTAGACTTACAATGCACACCTGTTATAATCGCAAAAGAGCAGTAAAAACTAAGTATCTTGCGGCTCACCACCAGATCATTATCTCCCCCACTTATCATAATAAATTAGTGTTAAAGATATGAAGTTGCATGCAAACAATTAGTATTTATAGCTTCATGAATCAGTCTTACTCATACACACTCACCCTCTTCTAGCAAGCAGAACGAACAATGCTATCCAATCCAACATAACACCACCAGTTTGCAGGCGGACAACAATGTGAAATGCTAAACGTGAGAAGCCAAGAAGAAACCCTTGCATGTACCATTATTATTATCTCTTCCAATTCCAACTCCAACCCAACGTCCAATAATATGCATAATCTCGTCGTGTACCTACATCCTAAAATGTACGTGGTACATAAGACGTACTCACAAGTTTTAAGACATTTCAGAGGAATGACTCATCACATCACATCGCACCAAACTCTCCAAGTAAAATAGATACTACAAATATTGTTATTGTAAGGCATAAAAATTTTCTACCTTTTTAGTCTCCAAACTCGAGTCAAACTCGTGAACCATGCCTGTGATTATTTATCCACATTCCTCTCTTCTTCATGACTTAAATATACCAATAATCTCTGTTTCTTTGTATATAATATGCACGCTGGGCATATGGGGTACCTTTCAAAGCTTTTATTTTGGGAATTCACAAGGCTGGAAATTGCTAACTAGAATGATGAACGAGAGGAGCAGCAGCTCAGGGTAAAATAATATTTTCTTCGGAAAATCATCATTGCTGATGCATTGTTATCCATTTTACTCCTATATGCGTGTATTATATAGCCATAATGCGACGTATATGTATATTGATGAGTGCATGACTGAGATTATTGAGAGTTCACAAAAATCATGGAAAAGCTGGTGGTGGTTACTGTTCGTGTGAGTAATGCTGATGATGATTTTAAGCAGGAATAACAAGAATTATGCTCTTTCTGACTGCGATTGTGAGCAGCCAAGTGAACTACTATCTTTTCGAACTGAAAATTTGAAGATTACACGCAGAGCATAATGTAGAACCAAACCACAACGTATTGTCTTGATGATGCGAGTTTGAAATGTCAACTTTTCAACAATTCCAGGCAAGACGAAAACGGTACAAAACATCCATGGGTTTATGCATCCTGTGAAGAAAGAATGGTGCCAAAGTAATATAGATATAGACTCTTCCCATCTGCCACACATGTAATCTTTACGATGTTTTTACACCTGGTTGAAAAGGAGATTTCAAGTCTGGATGTATGTGAACGTAACGTACATTGTACACAGGTAGGGAGTAGAGCAGGTATATGCAGGAGGAAAAAGTGTTATCTAATCATTAGCACAAATTCTTGAAAAACTTTCCATACGACTATGACTTGACATCGCTTAGCTAAACGAGGAGTATAGAAAAGTTAGTACTTGATTTTCTGTAGTTAAAAGTTGGTAGAGTGTGAAGAAGACATTTTCCTAAACATTTTGGGGCTGCTGGATGATCATGATCTTGATGATTTAAATGGGAGATGCATGAAGAAGGAATTACCAGACTGGAACAGAAAAAATACATATCTCAAGCATTTTTAGGGAAGAAATGTAGAAGCAGTTGATTCATTGCGAGAAGAATCGAACCAAGACGAAAACCGAAGCGTAATGGTTTGTGGGAAACATTTTAATCCAAGTATCAATTTGAGGAATCAGGTAAATTTTCAAATGGATTGTATTTGTACATAAACCTGATAACTCTGACAGTAATTCTTGTGATCTATAATTACACTTCCTAGAAGATGAAGAGTATTCAATATCTTCAGTGGACTAAAATAAAAACAGCATGCATAATAATATTATCAGCCTTCAACTTTTCAAAATTTAAAATACCCATCAAATTCTACTCGAATCCCGATCAATCCGGATCACTTTTATGACCATATTTTGACAATTGAGCGGTCTATAACCTATTTTTCAAATGATTTTGCTTAACTTATCGTTAGTTAATAGTTTGCATGATTTTTTTTTGCAATTCATCCAATCCAAACTTATCATGACGGGACACCGATTTTGTTTTCAATACCAAATCATTAAAATTTATTAATAGGGCAGATATGTCTGAGGCTTATGGGTCCAGAAGAAACCGCACCAGTTCATCCAAGTCGCATGCATAGTCAATTTTATCTGTAGTTAAACTAGTATGTTGCAATGCTTAGTCCGGCTTTGTCCAGTCGTAGTCGCGGTCAATGAAAGTTAAATAAGATCATCCTTTTTTACAAGATTCATTCAAGCCTCCAACTTATGAATTATGAAATATGACTATCCTGCTATCAGCAAAGAAGCCTAAACTGTATTTTGCATTTGTAATGACATAATTGTACTTATTTGTAACAGAAAGGAAAATGAATGATAGCAAGTCCGGTAGCGTGATAATCTATCCATATAGCGCTTTAACATGTACGTATTACATTAACTTTGAATGGTCACGTTAAATGCAAAAATCATTATATTGCATATATCCACGTCTACTTCTGTCCATGTCTAGCTCTCTTTTCTCATAATGCGTACATGTATTTCACTAGTTTTTGCTAAATATTGCGTCACATCATACTTTACATCATTGTATACTCTGCCATTAACACTTTTTTGTGTGACGTTGTTAAATATGGTCACGTACTGAATATTCATGGTCTATTAGTATCCACCAAACCGTGTGTATTGCACTGTCTCCATTGTTCTTTACCGTATAATGGCTATCAACACCAAATAAGCTTATGTAAAATATTAAATATGGACGAATGCTAAAAAATAATATCCTTTTTGGTTTGGCGTATCATCCCTATAATAGCCTTCACCGTTCTGATGGTATACATGCAAGTGTACATAAAGCGAATTATGTACCTACATTGAGTTGGTCACTTCTATGTGCATTATTAGTTAAGTATTCTGTGTTTGTATCCATTTGAAGGATATATGTAACAACAATGCAATGGGCAAGAAAATTCTTTACAATTTATAGGTATTCTGTAAATACGTGTATATCCATAATATTTCATACCACGTTCTAGAGCATGTATGTATCTATGCACGCAACTAACAACAATCATAAAATTCTGCTGACTTTATGCCTGCCTGCCGCAGGTATATGGCCAGAACATATAACTATTTGCCTGAATTTACCATTAAACTTACAATGATTGCAGCAACCAGCAGTTGAGTTGAGAGGAACCACGAACGAACTGCTAAACCTGCTCATTTTTTTTGTTGGCTTTGTATCATCATCATCATCATCATCATGAATTGCAGGAATACCTGTTGAATGTGAAAGTTTCAACTATATGCACAGTCTAATATAATCTCTGAGTTTTTTTCTTTACCTGTTTTGTTGTTGAGCTGTGATTGTGTGACTGTGATTATAAGCCAAACTAGGCTGTACGTCGTTTCTCTCGCTATTATATTGTTGTGAAGTTACTTTGTACAGTCACTTGTTGCGCACTTGCTTGCACACAGGTAGAGAAACGAAGGCGAGAGGGTAGTAATCACATTCAACATCACGATCAGATGCAGAGTTTTCTTGTGAATTGTGAGATGTGATGGGATGGATGATGGAGGTATGGAAGTGCAAGTGAGATTGAGGTTCTGGTTCGTGGTAATAAAAATATGTTGTACTAAGGAAGAAATAGAAGGATCCTGATAAATGGGATCCCATTCCCGTCTTGTCTGTGATTTTTGCTGAAAAAAAAAACTTATACCTGAAAAAACAAATGTTTGCGTGTGTTTGTATGTTCATGGTCCAGTTTTTCAAAGCGTCTTGATGTTTCATGATGATGTGATTTTGAGATTCCCAAAAACAGGTCTAACCCATAGGGATGGTTACGTACGCATACTTGCAAGAAAATAAAAATTTATAGGGACACAAACAGCAATTACACGCTGTGTACTGCGGCAAAGAGAAGCGTGGACCACAGGATGACTAAAGAAAACTGGGTTTTACACAAGTTTGTGGAGTTTCCTCAAGGCATGTGTTTTAGTTTCATGAAGGGAGACCGGACCGGATCATGCTAATTTTTGCTGGGATTACGGATCCTAATTCCCAATAACCTGGGTATTTTCACAGTACTTGATTTGATGTGGGGAAAACAGGTATTCTTGAGTGGACTACCCTATTTTATGATTGATTGGAGCTAGCAGTTTAGTGTTTTTTGTGACTGAGTGTCAATGTACAAAAGACAACCGCTTGTGAGGAAAATGCGTTAGTCGTAACTTGGCCATGAAGCCAAGAAGGTGGACGCTAAAGGCATAGAATATCAATTTCCTTTGCCCTAAGCCGATTTATACACGCTGAGCAAAATCGTACATCAAAGGCAGCAGACTGGATTATTATCATCGTAATTAGCAGTAGCGTCATCAGCATTACCGATCAAGATCCAAAGTAAAAAACAACATAATATTCGTGGAAATTCATATCATATCAAAACGTGAAGTGAACTCTCCACACCATTCTTAATCAAATCAAGCAGAACCAAACCAGACCTGCAGATTTATAACTATCTCAATAAAAATTATATATGCACTTCTCTGCTCCTCTCTACAAAAGTCCAACCTGCGCAATTTACTTAAGACAACCAAACCATAAAGACTCTGCACAGCTTCTTCAAGGCGAAAAGTGAATATTTGTGGAATAGTCCAAGGATTTTTGTGTTATGTGTGGTGTACAAAAAGGGAGAAGTTATATTTTTGTGGCGTGGTTCAACAGTTTTCCTCTTCTGCCTCTCTTTATGATTGTCATCAATGAAAGTGTTGTGCTTTGAAAATTGCATTCATTTTAATAATTTAGCAAAGACAATCCGCTTCACGCATCAGTGACTTTTCTTCACATGTTGGAATTGCGAAACATTATTAGAATCTTTTTAAAAAACTAAAAACATGTTATGATTGTCATGTAATATAGAGGTAATCCCATTCATCCTGTTATGATATGTGCAAGGCTGTTCTGTGTGCAAGAAGAAAATCCAAACAGGATGTACCACATCATAGACTCGTATCATATATGATATAGATGTTATAAACTCTGTCACAATTATATTAACTAGCGACCAAATAAGTTGTCTTGTGATTCTCTGTGTGAAGACAAGAAAACTTTATGCTAGCCTCAGCTATGCTGTTTGACAACAAGTCGAGCAAGGTCTAAGAACAACATATTATAAGTATGCAAGCACGTAAAATGTAACTGTGAATGAGTCAGAAGAATCAATAACACAAAACCAGTACAAATACAATCTTCTTGCTGTTAATTGAAAGCATTGATGTTGAATTAATGTGTATTAACAACAATCCTTCCGTGGGAGAGTGAGAAAACGGTCAGAAAACCTTGAAAAAATGAACAATATTGCAAACTATAAATCACGTTGTTTTTGGTTTTGACTTTGGGTTTGAGAACCTTTGTGAAGTTTCAATATGTAACTTTTTTAAGGAAGAAAGCTCAGTGTTTTCCAAATTTACTCATTAAGGAAGTGTATGAGGAAGGAAGCCATTCAAACTTAATATAAAACATCATCATCATAGGTCACACGAGCAACAAAGACATCACAAATATGGCTGCAGATTGTAGAATTCCACCGAATGGCTCATCTGCGGATGTGCATCTACAAGATCATCATGATCTACAGCAAGATGAAGAGCAACAGCAAACTAAGCCAATGCCAAAAGAGTCAAACCCTGCTATATTCCCGTTTCTCAAAAGAATACGAACAAAGAGCCGTGATCGAGGAGCGTCCCTGTTACTCCTCCTACTTTATCTACTTACGATAACCCTTCCTCAAAATCAAGTGTGTTCACTATATCTTAACTGCGACTCGGTGCAGGGTTGCTTGTGTCAAAAAGGAGATGAGGGAGGATGGAGGGTAGAATGTCCGAATGAAGGACGCTTTCAGTATCCAATTCAGCTTAAAAGTGAGTCCGTATTTATGAGCAGGAAAGTAGTTTTAAATGGGAGCAATTATATGAACCTTGCTCTGATCTGATTCCAATTTTCCTGCAATTTAAAAACTAATTTATTTTTTGCTCGATTTCACAGTACAAAGAATCGATAGCAGCAACACTAATGAGGGTACGGTAACAATTGATTGTAATGATGATGCTGAGGAAGAGTCAATCAAAAGAAATCCGTGGTCGTTCATCAAAGGGCTTGATCTCAGTGAGGAGAACTTGAACTCCAAAATTGTCAAGTTGGAAATTAGATTTTGTCCATCAGTTAAAGACGTAAGTTAGAAACCATGCTTTATTTAACAGGTAGTAAAGTTAAAAACAATATAAAACTATATTTGTGCTAACTTATATCTATAACAGGGTTGGAGCAATCTTTTCAAAAAGGTGAATCTGACAGGTGAAAACATTCTCCGCTTCAGTTTTGTAACTGACGATCGATCCAATTCCACCAGACCTGCTGACATCCCACCTAACTTTTTCGAAAATATGCCCAACATAGAAATTCTCAACTTGGGTAAATAGTAATTGTCAAAAATTATTATAACAAAATCTTTTCTAAAGTTGACATTGCTTATGTATGTGTTTATTAATTTGTCAGGTAAAAACAAGCTCATCACAATCCCCAATCTCTCCACCCTTAAAAACCTTCAAAGTATCAACTTGAGGTATAGATAAGTTTTCGAGAAAATCAATTTCAAACTACGTGATTTTGCACCTGAAGTATTGATTAAATTGCCCTATACCCCCCAAATCTTATTAAAAATCTCCTTTTTACTCAATAGGAACAACAAAATCCAACAAATTCAACCAGAAATTTTCAACCAAAATACTCGGCTCACTGGGGTAGCCTTATCACAAAACCGCTTAACGGAGCTGCTTCCTGGAACCTTCCCCGACACAATTGACCACCTTGAGCTGAACCAAAACTACATTTCCAAGTTGACAAACGGAGTATTCTCTAATATGAGGAGTCTTAAAAGGCTATATTTAAATAATAATCCACTGGATGACCTGGAGGTATTAAGCAATATTATATAATTGACATCAAATAATAGTTTTAAATACCATTATTAAATTACAATTCTATCATATTAAAAGGTGGATACCTTTAATGGAATGCCGGAATTGGAAGGTAGGGAAAACATGAAGATAAAGATTTCTCAATGTAAATAATTTTCTTCATGATTAAACATGTTTTATCAATGCCGCTATTCCAGAGCTTCGACTTGATAGTACGAGAATGAAGCAGTTGCCCAAGTTTGAAAATTTGCCAAAACTAATTGAACTTTGGATATCGAGGGCGATAAGGTCTAAGCAGATTCCTGATCCAACTGGACAAGGGGAGATTACTACCACATTACCTCCAGAATATCTTTACATGCCTGACAACAGGTTGGAACTAAGAAATCTTCCATCCCTTCAAAATCTCCATTTGGTTCTGAATCAATTTACAGAGTAATATGAAAAAATTGTCATACTAAACTTAGCTTTTATATCCTTATGTATTGTATCTTTCAATAAGATTTTTATGAATCATTTTCATAGGTTGCCTGTTTTCGATGGAAATTTAACCGGACTTACCATGATTGATTTACGAAGAAATAATCTGGTCGAGATTGAAAGCGGAGCTTTCTCCGCTGTCCCCAATTTAAAGATTTTGAAGCTCAGTCAAAATAAAATCACGAAAATGGGGCCGTTAAAATTGTCATCTCTTGTTGAATTGGATTTAAGGTAATAAGGGTGACCCAAAAAGCTATCGTCGATTCGTATATGTTTCTACTCCCATTTTGAGCACGATTTCTCTCAAATCATTACATTGAATCACTAAATTAATGAACTTTAAATTAAATCAACAGTAAAAACAGGCTCTATGAGTTGGAGAATGAATTTATCTACCTCAGTAATTTGCAAAAGCTTAATCTGGCTCAGAATTCGGTAAGACCTTGACTTTTTCTTTGTTATGTAAAATGCAATGTGCAATGACGCAGTTGCATATAGATTCATATGGAAATTGACAGGTGTGATATTTTACTTTATAGATAAAAAACGTGGCATACAAAACTTTTGAGCAATTAACTTTTTTGGAAGAGCTGGATATGTCATTTAACAACTTGACCTTCAGTTCCCAATCGCCATTCTCTGGTATTGAAATTCCAGAGGATTACAATTTTTTCGGAGTGTCGAATCAATCGCCTGTCCACTCTAATTTTAAGCTGAAGAAGCTGATATTGAATAACAACGAAATTGAAAAGCTCTTTTCGGATTGGAGCCTAGTTTTCACCCATATTAATGAAATCAACCTGTCCTATAATTCGCTGAGGAGTGTCACGGCGAATGATCTCAATTTCATTTCACCGTAAGTTTATAAAGCTAAAGAAAGAAATATTCAACAACAAAGTCCAGATTCAAATTTCATTCTTGTATGTTTAATTTGATGTGTAGGAATCTGACACTGAATTTGGAAAACAATAAGATAAGCATTGTTGATATGCAATATGCCAGCCTAATTCTTGCCGATGACAATAGCTCGTCTCCAAAGGAAATTCGGGTGCTGCTTGGGGGAAATCCACTAAACTGTGATTGCCACGCTTATGGATTGAAAACTTTCACTTCTGAGTCGTACGACCTCCGTATTAAAAACGTGAGTTGTGTGAGTCCTCCTGAACTTCAAGGGACGAAATTGGTGGATGGTAAGCAAAAGAACGAGTACTAAACATGACATTTGATGAGTGTTACATACAATAATTATTGACAGAGGTAATATGAATTTATGTTGCAGTACCGGAAATCGGCTTGCTCTGTGACATGGAAATGAACACAACAGGTTGTCCCGATCCATGCACATGCCAACAACGGCCGGTGGATCAAACCATATTAGTAAACTGCTCAGGAAGGAATCTAACTGATGAGGAGATACCTAAGCTGACTTTCAGCAAGCAATTTTCAAAGTGGATGGTATGTCATAACCCGAGTTATGTCATTACCCATTATGGTAGCTGGGCGTAGCAGGTTTAATGCATATAAAATTTCATTTGTTTCAGGTTCAGCTAGATTTGAGTTATAACAACTTAAGTGATTTTAACAATACTGCCTACATTAAAGGTGAGTTGTGATACTATACTAAGCACTGGACATTTAAAGGAAAAGTCAGTCAATTAATTAGTTTTTTCTTCAAAACTTTCAGAATTTCTCAACAAAACCAAGCACATTGACCTCACCGGAAATAGGTTGACAAACACGTTGTTTCTGGAGCGTGTCGGAGACCACCAAACCACAACCTTTGCAATTGCTGACAATCCATTCCCATGCAGCAACTGCGTCGGCTTCCAATTCCCTTGGAGAGCTTATCCCACAAAGATTAGTGATCTGACAAACGTAACTTGTCAGAAATTAACCGGTGATGACGGCAGCCATAAATCTTTTGACACGCTCTACGTTACGCAAATCAAGGATTTTGGGGAGTTTTGCACAAACCCTAACTTGTCAGCGTTGGTGATTCCACTTGTCATAGCTGTGATATTCTTGTCTTGCCTTTGTATTGGACTCTTTGTCACCATCCGGTATGGATGGGCTATCAAAGCCTACCTGTATTCCAAGGGACTGAGCTGGTGCCTCTTTTGGGAACGGGATTTGGATGAGGATGATGATGGGAATGAGAAGATGTATGATGCATTTGTGTCATAC
This sequence comes from Orchesella bifasciata, assembly GCA_034697805.1. Taxonomy (NCBI): domain Eukaryota; kingdom Metazoa; phylum Arthropoda; class Collembola; order Entomobryomorpha; family Orchesellidae; genus Orchesella; species Orchesella bifasciata. The sequence continues at coordinate 12,485 of JAQGAP010001393.1, forward strand.
TCACATAAGGTGAGCTTGATTTTACTTTGAGAAAAAAAAATACTTGAATGTTCCCTTGAATCATTGATATATTCTACTTATAATGTTCTACTAGGATGAAGAATGGGTGATTGACGAGCTTGTGAATAGACTGGAGGGAAATGAAGGCTTTAAGTTGTGCCTCCATTTTCGTGACTGGACTCCTGGAGATTGGATTCCAGACCAGATAGTTAGATCTGTAGATAAATCTAGGCGTACTATAGTAGTACTATCAAAAAACTTTGTTGAGAGCGTGTGGTCACGACTGGAATTCAAAGCTGCGCATGCTCAAGTAAGTAATTAACTATTGCACGAAGTAATTAACTATCTTACTACTAACAACCTCCTAACTTTCTCTTTAAATTTTCCGTTTGCAGGCACTGAAAGAGCGATCAAACCGCGTGATATTGATTATGTTAGGAGAGGATCTGAAAGAAAGTGATGTTCAAGACGATGATCTCAAAATGTACATGAAAATGAACACTTTCATGAAGTGGAGCGATCCACTGTTTTGGCATAGGCTAAAATATGCTTTACCTCATAAGAAACCCACTCCGCCGGATGCCAATAGACAAGAAGTGATGAAGAAAATGGAGCAAAGGGAACTTGCAATTCAACTAGACAAACTAAGGGCCAAATTAGAGCAGAATGTTTAAGAATAAATGTTGTATCACAAACACAGTTTAAATATTATTTATGTTATGTAATAAACATACAATTTATTTCGTCAGACTTACATAAAATGTGTAATGAATTTCTTATGCTATGCGATTCGAAGCACGTGTAAATACAATCATTACTTATCATTTAATTAGTGACATAAGTCTGTATGTCTAAAACTTACTTGGATACTATTATCGAGTCTTTAACAAAGTCCTTAAGGTAAACAATGAGTAATGAGACCTAAGAGCAGTACTACCTCTGCTTTACATACCAAGTTAAACAACAGTTTTTAAGTTACTACATTAAAAATATGGTAAATAAAACCAACCAATACAACAACTTACAACAAGCACCAATACAGAAAATCAAACCAACTAAAACGTTCCTAAACTAACATTCATTTACATACGTTCATTAATTAGGTAATAACATCACAATTAATGCTCATTTTTTTAAAGCATTCCGTACATCCATACTACAATATAAATTAAACAATTAACATTTATAAGTTACATACAATCTCAATGTATTTTATGACAAGTTATTTACTTTGTTCAGGTCTGCTCCAGTTTAAGTGGAACAAGAGGCGTCGGGCCCATTAGCCGGTCGTCATTTGAAAAATCGTTGAAGCCGATACTCCATGTAAGCAGGAACAATCTTCTTTATTATGGCTTCCAGCATTGCATTGACATCAATATTATTAGAGTCGTCATCATCTTCATCACAATGAGGTCGTTTTGGGAATCCAAAATACAAAACTGGAGAATCAGATCCGGTTTCAAATAACAATATAATTTGCAAATCACACGGTTCCTCTCCAGGTTCAGGCACCACAGCGTTTTGTACATTTACACAGAGCTTCCCAAACGTATCAAGTGGAGATTTTAAGTGCGATGAAATTTTTAACAACTGAGAATGCAAGGTTTGGATCTTGCTTGGGTAACACTTTAGAAAATAAGTCATAGCAAAGCTTTTCCTCGGTTGTGCTGGAATCTTATTCATGTGAGACAAAATGTGGTCTCTGCTTTGATTCGTGTACTTAGTAGTAGACATGACTTCTGCAGTACCACGATTGGATGCTATATCTGAGTTTGTCGATGTTTTCATTACTTTACATCTTCCTGCTTCACTTCCTGCAGCCTCACATGATGAATAAAATCCGCTGCGTTTTCTATTATCACTCTGATTCATCACGTATCTGTAATCCCCCGTGACATGTTGCTGCAATTCAGATATTTGACTTTTATCTAATTTTAACCCTTCCAGCTCCTCCGAAACGAGAGCAAGCTTTCCCCAAAAGTTTTGGTCGTTAAAACAATCTGATATGATCATAACCCAGATAACCTTCATCTTTGATTCCACAGGCTCTGAATTCATAGATGTAACCACAGAGCCGACTATTTCATAAAATTGGTCGATAAATTCGTCACTCATGTAACATCCAAATCGTGGGAACTCAATATCAACTCCATCATCCTCTGAAGGCTTCTTAGGCCTAGGTGTCGCTTCTTTTTTAGTTTTGGGTTTCGGCTGCGTTTCTACTACAGTCACAGTGAAATCTTGTAAAACTTCATCTCTATTCAGACTTGGAGGGTTGATTTCAGCACAAGCAGAAGGGATAATATTGGTATCCGATTTAGATTTTGCTGCTGTTGTCACATTTCTGTTTGTATTTGTACTGGTGGATTCTTGAATCGGAGCTGTTCGAGCTTTGGGAGGAACGTAAATGCTTTGGGGTGGTTTGACCTTTGTAGACATCCCATTGGGCTGTTTAGGTGAATGAACAACAGTTCGTTCATACCCATAAGAATTATTTTCGGGAAGAACTTGAGCTGTCGGGGTTTCCGTTGCAGGTGCTTCTGGCTGAGCTGTTTCTTCTTCGTTCTTATCTGACATCTCGTCGACATCCAAATCAGAATAAGGGACTAAAAGTGATGTTAAGCTGGGTTTAGTGTCACTCTCTACAAACTTGACTTCAGGTGACGGTGGTTTGTGCAGGTGTAGGGAGAGTTCAGGTGTGGAGACAAATTGCACCACAGGTGAAGGTGAAGCACTGGGAAACTTATTCTCCTTGGACGATTTTCCACTTACTTTAAACTGGGAGGAACCAGATGTAGAGGCCTTATGTTTTCTTGAGTCGTCATTCAAGTCAAGTGCCTCCCTCGTCATTATGTTGTCTCCTACATATACAATAATATTTTTCAATTCTCTACTCTTACTTGTATGATCAGATTCAGATATTCTTCTCATGTTCATTGCCCCACCTGATGTAGATGACTTTCCACTTCTGGACGAAGTTGCTGTTTCAGTCTTAATATTTGACGCAACAACGACGACACTTTTTAAAGCTTTTCCATTAAACTCTTCCTCTTCAGCATCCTCTTCGCCGTCGTGTCCACTAACGTCCATTGATTCTTTTCCGTCATATAAGTGGACTCTTGCTACTCTCGCATCCCTCATATCTCGTTCTTTACGGTCCCACCTGCTTCCGCCCGACATTCTTGTTGCGGAACTCCAGTTTTGAACAAGCTCCTCTGGTTTATCTTTAGCGGCTCTAGATCGTCGAGTCTCTTTGACAGCTCTCTCCCAAATGTTGTCGTTATCATCATTTAAAAATTCAAAGTCCATAGAATCAGTCTTAAAAGTTGGATCCGATGTAAAGTCCTCACTTTCTTCGGTTGCTCGTGTGTCACCATAAAGCTTTTGCTTTTCTTCTTCCTTTCTACAATTCGGAACAGGTTGGCAGCACAGCTCGAGGATATTTATGGTTCCACAACTATCATACGTTGAGACATACGGCTTCAACACTTCCTCCGCCATAGCGCATCCAACTTTGAAAGTCAGCAGCACATCTTGGTTCTTACATGCTGCCGTAACATTGACGTTTAAAGCAAAAGGATCCTGTATGCAGAGCGGTCTGTCTACAGTAATAGGTGAACATTCGCCAGTGGACAGGTTGGCTTTGTACAGCTGAAACTCGCTGGATAAGTTTGCACCGTTTGGACTCTGGAACAGAATTTTAGGAAGGTAGCCACCGACAAGAGGGCAAATCACTTGGCTATTGTAATCCAGCTCACTGTATTCTTTGAAGAACCCATACGCCAACTTAATTACTTCTTGGGCAAGTCCTGTTGGATCTCCGTCTTTCCTACTCTTTAACCAAGTGTACTGCTTAAAGGTACATACTCGACTTTGGCAGAATCCAGCGTTCCAACCGCAAACCGGTGAGTTCTTTGTCCCTTCCACGTTTTGGAGCTCATGAACTGAAGGTATCAATTTTAGTTTACGGAGATACACAAATGCCATCAGGATAAGGGCGTAGCTCTTAATTGACTGTGATCCAATCAAGTTATGAAACCTTGCCCAATATTTGAGGAATATTAGGAGGGGTCGGATCCTGTAGTCGAATCTTGTAAGAAGACGTATCATGTGTGAATTTTGCACTGATAAGATGTTCTCAAAGGACAAGTCTATTTTTAGACCACTGGGATGAGATAGTACGACGATGGGGACACGAGCGTGCTTGATTGCATAAACATTATCCCCACCGTACTTCTTCCTGACGATTCGTGTCATTTTATTCATGATTTCGAACTTGACTTCCCGATCCCTATCCATTCGACCACCATCTCCTGCAAATTAATTTCATTACATTACAGTCAACAGTAGTACAAGTATATTATTGATATAAGATTTCACTAATTTTATAATATTTGCTAACCTGCTGTGTCCACAAATATATCTAGATCAGCATTTATATCTGCTAACCAAGTGGTACAAGATCCAAAGGGATGGACAACCGCATCTTTAAACTCTTCACCCTCGCGTATTAAGCTCTCAAGTTCTTCTATTACTTTTTCTCTAGCTACATAGCCCTCCTGGTTTAAGGTAACTTGTTTGAGGAGACTGCTCAACTGATTATCCCAGGATAATTCGATTAGCTTCCTTTGGATGTGCTCATGTCGCCTGTAAAAGAATGATCCCTGGATTTTCTCTGTCCCTAATAACAAAATACATTATAATATATTATGCCATTGTTTAAAGAGATTTGTGATATTTTTTAAATACTAGTTTTTAGCATCTTACATTCATGAGGCGTGAACTGACTCTTTTTGTCAACCTTCACAACGGATGATAGCACCTTCTGCTCTCCACATTTTTCTTGCAAGTGAATGATGCGATCGACAAATTTCCTGTTAAACAAATCATACAAATCTCATAAAACATGCCAACCTGACGATGCTTGGAGCATAAATACGAAAGAAACTTACGTCTGATCGTAGACAATGAGGTAAAACTTTTCGTTGACATTCTGAAACATGTGAACGAAAGCATCAGTGATGAATCCAAGTGGTTCAATGGCAGCAAAGTGGCAAATAACATCATAGGGTTGAAAGGTGGGGTTCAGTTTCGACACCAAGATACTTCGTTCATTACGGTCCGGGTCTTTGCTTTGGTTTGTAAATGTTTCGTTAACCCCAAAATTGGCTTGATGTTCCGGTGATACCAAGTGGGATAACCAGTCTTCGTAACTTTCGCAAATAACCTCACAACAGCCACAACGAAGCATTGTGAGAGGACTAATGGGGTGACTGGGGCAAGGTTGAAATCAAATCCTAAAAGGGATGATGATGATGAGTTTGCTATCGTTTCTTCTTTCTTTAAATAAAAAGCAAATGGAATAGTTACATACACATAACTAGACATATCTTTATGGGATACATATTTTTTAATGCACTGAGGTAACCATACCTGTTAAGATGATGACTATGATGAGCTTTCTCGTACCCAGTGAATGAGATCAACCATCCACAATAATTTAATTACAAACATTTATGTATTTCTAAATGTCACGTTCACACAACCGAAAACACCGCACATGGCCCAAAAAGTTCCAGTAAAAGTAATCAACTGTTCGCCTGCCCGGACATCCGGTTATCAAAACTCAAAAGACATTACCAAACTCACTTGATAAGTAAAAACACGCTCGGAAGTACATTTCCGAAAACTTATATCCGCCAACAGCCTTCAGCGGATGCAACGACACGTTCACACAAATCAAACGTCACCAGACTTCAACAAAATCCACCACCCGACACTCCCTCCACAATATTTATAGTGAACACTCATCGATAAGCTCAAAGCTCACTAACTTCAAGATTTAAACCACTAATTAATAATTAGTAACTTTCCAATCGTATCGTCACCAATCTCCGATTGGGTTTTCGATGATGAATATGCAGAAGAAGTTGTTATGATCATCTCACATCTGAGCGCTTTCCTGTCTATACACAACTGCATCCTTTCAATTGTGCAACTGAAAGCAGCAAACATACACAAGTCCAACGAGAGACAGAAAAGCAAATGAAAAGGATAAAAAATGCTTTTTCTGCTGCCAGCGATCGACTTTGTTTTCTCGACGCTTTTTTTCTTTGCCGAATTTTCAAAACGGAAAATGGTAAAAAATAACAGTAAGATATCGCGTGCTTTAAAAATTTGTTTATTGTTGCATTTTTGTTCGGAGGTTATCTGTCCTTAAAATTATGTACATTTTTGGTCAGAGGAGTTCTGTACAAAAGGATCCTTATCTTATTTTGGGTACTTGCATAATAATAAAGTTAAGATTTTCATGTAGTTTCTTGTATGATACGAATTATTGCGTATTTGTAATATACATATATGTAAATTGGTTAAATAGCTAAGTTATCCGGTCTTGTTACTCGTCCCCAGAAGAGGATTGTGTTGGCTTTCACGTGATAAATGAAGAAGGAGAAGGGCTTATCACATGCAAATGGAATATCGTCAATTATCCGATCTGCTGCACCGAAGGAAACTGCGGATGCTTCGGTACCCTTCTCATTCACTTCTATTACGGCACGATGAAGCAGAGTGGAGATGAAGAGGGCTGGAAAGGTAAGGTAATAATAAAAGTTTCATAATTTAGAGTAGATAAGCAGTCAGACATTCTTAACCAAATGTTTCGGATAAGGAAGGTATTTGGTATTACGATCAGAAGATATTCTGCTGAGATTTGCACTCGGGCTAAAGAGCGAGGAGAGACCCATGTTTTGCAAGATTGAGTGCATTTTCCCATCCGATGAAAACTTCAGTTTTGGCAATGAAACGGTTAGTTTTGAAAGGCGCATTTGGGATATGCTCTCGTTTAGGCTTTGTACTGTAAGGGTGGACTCCACTTTCTGAAATTTAACATGCAATATGTTTAGTGACTATCAAAGATGATGGCATTTTAAAGTTTGAAGTTTATGTAGCCCCCATTTCTTTACCTTTAAATCTTTAACTCCTTCCTTTCCTTTTGGCAAAATTATGAAGAAACCAGTCCGGTTTTCTCTATAAGGAAGAGCTATCATTCTGTACGTGTCCTTGTCGATATAAGGGACTTCCATTATGTTCAGCATTGTATCCACCCGTACAGTTTGAGATGGGGTAACATGAAAATCACGTTTTCTCGTTAGTTTGTCACTGAACGGAACTTCCCAAAGACCCTTAAAGTAGATTGCGTTGATAATGCCCATGGTTGTATCTGGGGATGGTGGCTCGTCTAGAATTGACTTGATCTTATTCTAAAAAAGAATAAAAAATTAACTTAGCAATCAGTTTTTTGGTAAGATTGTGCAAGAATTGGTTTGGTTTTTGATAATTTTGTATACTCTTGTCTTCTCCCGAACCCACTGATTTATCATATTCTGAAAGACCACACCTTCCTTTCCAAAATCGAATGATTGAAGGGGTGCATCATAATACTTGTGGAGTTCGTGCTTGAATTCCGGCTTCAATGAGAACCCCTTATTAACAAATAGTTCGGATGCGATTGAAAACGTTACATTGCTTCCAGAATAGGTCTTCATGTAGTTCAAAAGGCCCCTAAAAGCATCGTGATAGCGGTAGGTTGCTTCAGATTCTGCGGACGGTAAATGATTTGACAGTTGGGTTGATAGTTCCTATTAAATACAAATGGAACACTTAAACTCTTGACTTGAGTTACAATAAATAATACAAACTCATAATCTAATAATTTATGGGCTCTGTACAAACCATAAAAGTTTTCCCTTCAGCTCCAAGCATTAGCATAGAAAGAATTGTTGCAACACTCAAAGGGGAGAACACTGCATTTTCGTCATCCTC
>JAQGAP010001394.1:0-20288 GCA_034697805.1 Orchesella bifasciata
TTCCAATTCAGTCGGCAATACTGTTGTGTACTATATTTTGCAATGTTGCATTGATTAAGTATAGGAATGAACTAGATGTAACTTCAATTTGTCTGTTTGTGATCTGGGTACTCGCTTTAGGTGGGTTTTGGGCTGCTGTATTGATCACATCGGCGTATTTGCACCTGATTTCTGGGAAAGTTCTCAATTCGTGGAAAAACACAGACTGGGGCTCAGCACGAAGCAATAAGTTAATGAAAAAGATTGTCGCATCGAAGAGACCTTTAGTAGTGTGCTTTGGGAAGGTGTACGTAATTAGGATGAAGAGTGTGCTCAAATTTTTTCAAAGTGTGACACGGGGCACTATGAGAGCGCTTCTGGCCCTGTTTAAAAAGCAAAGTCCATAGGAAACACTATTCACGGGTTGCAACTGCAGGTCTTGTATGTACCGAATCTGCATTTTACAATTACACAGCTTTCCCGTGGATACTAAAGCAAATCTGGAAATAAAACCGAATAAAAAATACACATTATGATAATGATATGTAATGATATAGTAATAATAATTTACTGTCTAAATAAAATAGTTTGACAACTATTAGTATTTTTTATACCAAACTGGATGGCTTTTTTGTAATTTTACTGCAATGCCTAGTACTTCAATGATGGACAAATTCTGCAGCTACACCTTTGAAGAGCTAGTTCCTCGTGTGGTGACTTACTACGAATTGATAAAACTCGATATTTTGTATCTAATGTATTGCATTAAAGAATTTTTTAAAAACCTAAACTCAGCGAGTGCTGGCATATTCTTGAAGAAATTCTGCAGTTTAGTACAAGCCAATACGACTATACTTTACGGTAAATTAGCATATTATATGTATTTGCAAATAGTTGATCAGCTCAGATCAATAAAAACTTTACTTTGATTGCAGGAGGTTTATCACTTTTGATTCTATACACGGTGTATCAGTGGGTGTACCTGCCCTTATTCCAAGACTTCTTTTTGGCTGAGTGTTGTCGTTTACAGTTTGAAAATGCTGAGCCGATTAAAGTTGGAGATACAGTTGTCTATACCGTGTCTGTATGTCCGAATAAGTTTGTTCATTATTGTCAAGAAATTAAGTAGTATATCCGTCCATTAAGCAGATTGCTCTGGTCCTCCGAATATAACTTATATAACGATTCATTTCGTCCACTTATAAAGGGATTTATTCCGCCTTCGAAGCTCAAGGACGCAAACGTGGGTGCATTAACTCAAACATTTTTCAATGGTCTGACTGCCAAAGTCAGCGTGGATAAACAATTCATTCCAGCCATTAAATCGTATGCTGACGAAGATTACGGAAAAATCAGATTGCTATTCACTGTTGAAAAGGGTGGAAAGTACAAGGTGCAAATTCGGTACCTTGGATTTGTTATTCCTGGCTGCCCTTTCTACGTAACTGTGCCTCCTGACGACATGTTTGCTGGAGAAAGTGAAGTAAAGGTCCCATCAACGCCGGTCTTGCTAACCGACTTAATGCCACAGCTAATCGTGATTTCTCCGAGAGATAGAACAGGTTACCCATGCAATAGCGAAGGAGTCCGTCTTGATCAATTTGATTTTCATGCGTCTACTGTAAAAGATGTATATATATGTATAAATTCATCTTTAGCCAGCATCAATTTTAATGCACAATTCTAGTATAAAACTATTTCCAACTGTAGGCCAACTCATGTACATCAATATGTGGGAAAACGTGTGAACTTATTGGTCGCAACTGGAAGGAGGTGTTGGAGGCTAGTTTTTCTCTGCAAGAAACACCTGGCTCATCTCTTGGTGCGGATACCTGTAGAATTTGCTTGGTTCTAAGGATAAGTTACTCCCAGCCTTCATTTGGCATATATGAAGGACAAATCACTTACGCTGGTCAGCCCCTCAAGAATGGTAGCTTTCCGATTGTCTCGCTGACGAAGGAAGAATATGAAAAGCTAGAATCAACGAGCACTCTGCCCAGACCAAGCGATGTAGTCCAATTTAAGGCAGAACTGATTCAACCCGTAGATGAGTCTAACCTTAATGCAAACGAAGCTGAAAGTACAGAAATTGATAATGCCAATGACACGGAGAACACTAAGGAAGTCTATGTAAACATCTCGTTAAAGTATATCTGCATCAAGGAAGTTTTATGGAGAGTCATATTATCAAGAACAGCCATTTTTAAGATACAAGGAGAAACAAAGGTAGCTTAAAACTTTCAGGTGCTTAAATATTACTGGAACTGTACAGTTGGTGGAATTTCATTGCTAATCCTTCTCAGGTTGAAGCGGTCCCAGAAAATGAAGGGATGCTGCAATATATTATAGTTATATCGGATGAAAGTCAACATGACTTGCGAGTGCGGATGACTGCGAGCAATGCCAGAGTGTTCATGGCTTTGTACCTGAAATTTCGGGCTCATATAACAGGTTCAAGCCCTGAATTAATCGACAAAGATGTCATTTTTTAGTACACTGAAAGTTTTAATTGATGCAAATTATAATACTCCAAGTTTGCATTGTGTTTCAGGGAATGGTGGGACTTACTCGGAGAAACTAAACGCATTTTTGGGGTCGTTGAAGTCTCATTGCATGAAGCAATTAACCTCTGAAAGTGATCGACATCAATTTCTTCAAATCAGCCGACCGGATGCATTGAGAACGGTAGATTCCTAATGATGTAGCACTTTTTTTTTTTTTTTTTTTACATAATATGTATTATTGCCAGTACTTGAGTTGAAGATTGTAAATATTATATTTTCTTAACTTCTAGTCATACGAGGGAACTAAACACTTTGACTGTGAAAAATGGTATAGCCCATTCGTTGTGTCATTTATAGGAGAGCCATGTAAGTGTCTAGCAGAAGTACTAATTACAATAGTATAAATAAATGAACATTAAGCAAGCTTACTTTCAATGCACCTGTTCTTCAAACCTCACAGTATTGGAGAATGAGAATGCTTGGCTAGAGTGGTCAGAATTCGTGTTGGGTACATGCTTTGAAAATAACTCCCTTGGAATGTTTCATAAGATAAGTGAAAGGTCCGCATTTGTACATCCAAACCCTGCTCGGAATGTTAGAAGATGGGGCCTTGAAAATTATGAACTATGTGGGAAAATACTTGGCAAATATCTTGTTGAGCGGGCATTAAACAACAAAGCAAAGAACTACAGAGTGAAAGTTAGATTCTCAAGGTCGTTTTTGCAGCAACTGATTGGGTCAAATCCGACGGCCTTGGTAATCATGAGAGATCCGCATGATCATAATCAAGGGCAAAAATGAATAAAAAGTAGTTTGATTCTTGAATTCGATTGCAGACTTTGGAAAGGGATATCCCAGAACTGTATGAGACGTTACTCACCACTCTTAACAAGACGAATTTGGAAAACGGATTGCTTACTTTTGTCGTTCCTGAATATGATGTATTCGGAAAGTTGGAAAAGGTACGTCTCATATTTTTATTATACATATCAACAGAGCTAACTATTTCTTTTGATAGATGGTTCCAATAATTGAGCATGGAGGGGCCTATACAGTTACAAACGAAAATTTGGAGTTGTATCTCAATGCCCTTGCTCGTTACCACTTAGGATCTAAAGTAACACGGGAAATTGATGCCTTTCGTGCTGGATTTTCCTTCATCGTACCAGAAGATTTATTACTCAATTTTGATGAAAACGAGTTGGAAGTATGATAGATACGATATTTTAAGTAATTTTCAAAATTATTGATGGTGATGTCATGATACAAAATTAATTACGTCTTTTTAATTTAGCTTCTACTTTGTGGATGGTCGAACATTGATTTGCATGAAATGAAAAGGTACAAACTAAATTGATTATTGACTTAAACTTAAGAGCAATTATTTTTTTAATTATTAAAATCATGCACATGTTCTCTAAGGCATCATATTGTGGATGGTGAACATTGGCACCCAGAATTTCCAAGAATTATGAAGTGGCTATGGACATCATTGGGAAATATGTTACCAGTTGATCAAGCAAAGTTTTTGCAATTTTGCACCGGAAGCTCAATACTCCCTTTAGGTGGATTCGCTCAAGTAAAACCGCAGTTAACTTTCTGCATGACTTGCCTCTACGGTCAACTTCCGGCTGCGGACCCATCTGCTCACCGAATTTGCTTGAGTGACCACCCAAATTACGAAGCCTTTAATGAAGCACTACTCACCTCTATCCGTACAGCAGCATGTTGTCAGCCTAAACCCAAACCATGTGAACATGAATCTAGTCAAGTTCAGTTTGCAGTTTCAGACGATTTACCAGTAGTACAATCGTAGAGATTGAATGTGAAACAAAATGCATGAAAATACAGACCATCTCATGTATCATTGAATTTAATTCAATCTTACAATTTATTATCGACTTTGATTGCATAACTATCGTAGTATGTGATATACAATAATGAATATAAAAACAAAACGAACCTAAAACGAACAACAAAGACCGAATCCAAAACAACTTAAACGATCAGACTGTAATATTTTTAATCACAAAGTAGTCATTTTGAGCTAATATCGGCAACGTTGATTTGTAATTAAGGACAAGGTCGTCGACTCAGATAAGGTTCAAAGTACAAAAACAAATAGGAGTACTTATAGATTACGTAATCATAATCTGTGATTGCATGCATTGACAAACGTTGCTTTGAAGTATAGAGAAATATACCACGATACACAAGTATAATAAATTTACCTATAAATGAAGTACTCATATTGCCAACATTTGAATTTTATATATTTTCAGAACTCGAACTGAATAAAGTACTTCAAAGTACTGTTTCGTACTTACTAGGTTATATTGATCTGATTTGACAGATTTGAATGAATTCGGAATGAAAGCTAATAATGCTTTCGTACGGAAAGCTCTCATGTTGTTGATTACGACATGAAAGCTACATCAACGAGCCAAGTACATTATTGATACGACAGTATGTTACCTACTTAATGTCTTTATTGTATTGTTGACTCGAACGAATGAGCTAGATTAAGGTACTTATAGTCTTGAATACATAAGAAGATAAATAATGTTTAGCCAAACGGTGAGGAAGGAATCAACATTATATGGGTCGGATTAGTTCACTGCTGCATAGAGGAATCTTTAAGTATATACCTTGAACACTAATGAATTTCAGTTAGGTATGACGCTCGATAATCTCGACAATGAGCTACAGCACAGTAATAATATGCACTTTTGCTAGCATGAGTGTTTTAAAATCTCATCAATGGCATTATTGCTTAAGATCTGATTTGAAACTAACTACTTATCACTACACACGCACGCAACTTTAATCGACCGTGGAGTTCCGATTCCGGTGTCGATTCAGTATAGCATTTACATCATCGCAAAGCCTGTGCATCCTTCGCTAATTGCCAATCGTAATCGTTTTTCGAATTCTTCATAACTACGATGGTCCGACAGGCATATTTCATTAAAGCAGGTATGGGATACTGGAAGATTTCCCACAGTGTCATAAACGGTAATTCTAAAAGTTGGTTGTAGCTCCTTGAAGCCACCATGAGGCAAAATTGAGCTGCCAGTCACAAACTGAAGCAAGCGTCCTCTTTCATCATCCGTAAAGCTTGTTACAGCGGTCCAGAACCAAGGAAGTATTTTCCGATATTTACTATTGTCATCAGTTTGCACATGGTTCATTTTGAGATCATTAACATCAAATACACTTTTACCGCACATCAGTATCTGAATGAAAAAGAAAACATATTTAGCACACATGAATCAGAATTAATGTACATATTTGCAACAATAGGGATACAATCATATACCTCTAATTCATTTTCATCAAAATTTGACAATAATCCATCAGGTACTATATCGCTTAAACCTTTCACAAATGATTCAATCTCGCGTTTAACTCGAGTGAGCAAGCGATATTGGGCGAGTGCATTAAGGTAGTCTTCTTTATTTTCATTTGTCACGACCACTTTCTTTCCGTTTTGGATTAAATCCACCACCTAAGAATACAAAACTAATAAATTAGTAACTGATTATCTCGGTTAATTTTAGTAATTCAAAATTTGAGCATACTTTAATGAGCTGGCCTGATGTATTATACTCCTCGTCTGAGAAGGTCAATTCCATGTCATCTACATCATTTCCCAACAAGTATTTGACTTTTCCCAAGTAATACTCGGGGTCATCTTGCTCAAAATACTAAAATATTAAAAGCATAACTAGAGTAAATATACTTTCCAAGATTTCCAAGGACCACGCAAATAAACATTCAAGTCTACCTTGTATTGCGGAGTAAATCCAATTAACTGAGCCAGAAACGATCTGGTAAATCTGCCGTTTACCATTTGCTTGTAAAATCCTCCCATTGCCGTTTCAAAGAGACATTTACCAACGACTTTTCCTGCTAATTCATAATGCTTTAGAGACCACTTGTTCTGATCTCGTAAGTGATTCGGATGGACTAGTCTTGAGTTTCCGAGTGAGCAAAACATTCCAGTCTGACTGTTTTCGAACATTTGAATACAGAGCTGATCAAGCCATTCTCGTCTTAAGCCACCGTCATCAGATCCTTCTTCACCAGCAAACTTAATTTTAAAATTTCTGCACCAATCTTTACCAGTAAAGTTTTTGGTTTCTGCAAGTGACTGCGCAAAAACAAAGGTTTCCGGCAAATGTTTTAAATTCTTCAATCATAACGTGGAAATTGATTTTTAAGAACTTAAAATTAAAAATAATTGTGTACCGAATTTATTAGATTGGCACGTTGTATATATATGCAGGTAGTCGATGTTCGGAAATTTGCATCCTTTCCACTTTTCAGTTCCTCATAAAAGAACTTTTGCTTATTAGGAAACGATTCAGAACCACCTACAAGCAATAAAATGGTCTCATTACAGAAGTTACATACAATTCAACTTAATGAAGATGATGGCAACATAAACGTTCAACTTACCTAAACGTTGTTTCAGAAACAGGGCAAACATGGCCATTGCGATTCTGGAGCTGGTGACATCCATATCAAGGACAAGTGACGGACTTGATCTGTCTGAAATTGATACTAAGCAAGTGCTACCCTGTTCTGGAACATTGGTTACCAGTTTGAACTGTAAAGATAAAATCACGTCATGTAAAAAATTGACACATGAATGTAGCAATGTAGCAGAAGCTTTTAAAAAGGGTTGTCGTACTTTTGTAACAGGAAGGACGCGATAAGTTGCAACTCTGGAGGGAATCAATCCAAAGTAGTATTCCTTTACTGCTATAATCTTTGCTGAGATGTATACATATACCTGCCGTGATTTCTTTTGCAGTTCCCCTCCTATTGAATGTAGCTTTGCCTAAGTAAAAAAAGCCATAAAATTAAACTTTACATGAATGACAGCATGTTTAGTAGTCAAGCAAAAGACTTTGTACCTCTTGATAGCGAGTTCCTGGATTATTATTCAAGATCTCTCTTAAAACAGAATGCTCATCCGGTGACAACACGATAATATCAAAGGTTCCATTTTGAATTACTGTCCCATCATAACTTATTGCACCGACAAAAACGCCAGGCTGAAATAATTCCATTTCCAGCTGAACTTCAAAATGTTCCTCGACATTTCCTGAGGCTGAGCAGAATCTCCGTTTAATTTCACGAGTAAAGTTAAAAATCACAGTGTCCACGTTTTGATTAGAATTTTCATCATCAGAGCCATCCGTAACTTTCAAATGGAATTTGTCCGGGTCGACGTCTCCAAAATTGCATTCATTCCCAAAGCGATCAAGCGGTCGTACGGATATGTTCATAATTTCAGCCGAAACGGATAATATAATTGGAGCTTCTCTAAGACACAAGGTTTTCTCAGCATCCAAAGGTGCAGGGTCAAATGGTGCTGGGAATGGACTTCCCAACAAATGCTCGTTGTCATACATAACATGAATATGATAGAAGCCAGCCTCTTGTACATGAAAACTGACCAGCAGTACATCACAAGTTGCATTGGCATCTTGAGGGTTTCTTGGAAGGAATTCTGTCACAGGTTCTATTCGGATTGGTGACGATGATGTGGTTGATTCTTTGAGTATCTCAATCTTCAAACTGGTTAAGTTATAATCTCCCTGGAGGTACACCGACTCTTGCAAAGACGGTAAATCCGCAGGCTCATTCTGGACAACTTGCAATCTTCTATGTCGACGAAGAGGAAACTAAAGAGGATCAGTATAATATCAGCATTAAAAAACTACACAACTAATAAGCAATTTAATGAAATAGACTGAAAAAACTGAAAGCAACTCACAACGACTCGAAAATTGACAGTCTGACCTGCCCGAAGACCAGACGGAAAGTCTAGCTCAACTTTCGGAATGATCTTTCCCTGTAGAAAGTTGCGAAACACGTCTGCCGCACTACCCCCTCCGTCTGTGACTCCTCTCCGTCTTGCAAAGCATAGTCTACCATCTTCCGAACATTGGCATAGCCTCTGGTACAACTTATAACCCAAATAAGGTACAAGAACAGCAACTAAAAACACTCCACCGCTAACTAAAATCATAAAAAAATAAGTAACCAAACAAATGAAGCAACCAAGGTTAAAAACAAAAGTTGTGAGAAAGCTTCGCAGCTTCTCAAAATAAAAGAAAGCAAGCAACTCCAGGAAATCATAGTGATCAAACAACTGAAGAGAAAGAGAGGAGGATGATGGTCGGATTGTAGAAGTGGTGGTTGACGAACCCATAATCTGCTCTGTTTCGCTTGACATGTCGCTTATTCGCTCTATTAATTTTCATAGCATCGTCACCCAACACATCAAAAGTATTCGGCCTTGGCCTTGTCCTTCGTCACTAAAGCTTGTGTCTGCCACGGTTCAGATTGCAAGTTCAGGAGAGTCCAGAACAACCAATGTTTCAACAACCTGCGGAAAAGCACGTGCAAATTATCCACACAGAAAATAGGATAAAAATATCCTGCAGTTTCAGCCTGTAAAGAATACAAAAATCCAAAACGGTTTCTCACCTTCTTGAATTCCCAACGGCACTGATTACCAATTTTTTCAGTTGATTAGGATTATTGCTTGTTAATTTACTGTGGAATGGCAACGATTATAAAATAAGACGTAATTAAACCTTACGAGAATAACCTAAAACTTTACTTTCAAATCGCAAGCACACGATTAAAATATGTTTTGGCACTTTTGGCATTAGTTAGAAGAATAATTTCACATCAAATCTCTTTCATCCTTAGATGTCATTTTAAAGTGACATAGTCACTTGCTGAGCACATTGTATCTCACTGATAAAATCATTGGTATTTGTTATAAAGTTAACTTAATTTCCCTCATCCGAATGGACGTGGCAGTCCGTGTTTTAAGGATTCACTGCCCTGCAGCATTGCTGCAGCAAGAGTGACAGAGAAAGGACTACTTTCCAAGAGCGTATCTCCCTTTTTTGGATGGAAAGTAACAGGACGGTTTGGTTTCTCCTAAAAGGAAAAGGTACATATTTTTCAGAGTTGGGTCGGATGTCGGAGAAAGAATCAATATCAAATATACGCTTCTCCTGTGTAGTTGTTCATGTTCAGCTCATTTTTTATGTCCCTGAAAACGGTACTCGATATTGTAAAATATGTGTCGTAGAATAAAGGTATGTCTTTGGGCATACCACAACTGAACCTCAACTTTCAAAATAAAAACATGATATACTTATACATATCTTACATGCTTCTTCGCAGCTGATGATATCGATGCTACATAAGGCAAAACTCTTAGAACACACACATGAGCAAGTGTATTTAGGTATGCACAAGCTCATCATGATGCTTTCAGCTTTGGTTTCGATGGGACAGACAGGATATATTAGATAGTAAAGTAGCCTGTAAAATGAATCTTCGCAAGTGCAAGGCAACGTGCGAGCGAATCAAGATATGATAATCTGATCTATCCTCTGGGTACATTAAAGCTAAGTGCTTTTGTTTCGTTCTTGAACTTTTGATGAAATTGGATAACAATGTGTAATGCATGAATGATGATGTTGGTGATGTTACGTTGAAAAGTACAGAATCAAGTTAGTGAGTCATAATCTGTTTTGGTACTTGTCTTCCACTTATACTTGGTTGGGTATAAACATCGGAAAGAATGTTTTAGTTGGATTGGATTAACGCAGGACACACACTGTAAATATAAGCTGGATTTTGGGGTTTCGTGATACGATGCTGTATTTTTGCTGCTTACCTAAGTGTATAGAGAGTGCCTCTTTAAGTAGAATTATTGGGACGTTCACCGCATGCAAAATTTCCAATAGGATATTTAAAGTCACTTTCTAAATGTAAAATGATAAACTAGGGTGTATGCCAATGGCGAACAACTAAACTGCAATACACACCCAACAAGTAGTATAAAGCGTATGACGTTAGCTCAACGTACAAATACAATAGCATATGAGGTGTTAGCTGTTAAAAGTCTTTTCATAAGACACTGACTTTTTAATGCCTTTTTTGTATTAGCTCATGCAGAATTCCGTTAAATTTCAGTGGAACCACGATCACACCAAGTTGCGTGCAGAAAATGATGATCATTTGTCGGCAAACAATAGGCTATTTTTGCTTTTAGCGTGTCAAGTAATCGAACTCTAGAGCTCTTAGCTTCAGTTTTGACATGAGTATGAGCAAGTGGGATAATATAAGCATTGGAAATGGATTTGTTTTGCAGAAAACAAATGAAAAGGTTAGGCTAATATGGGAAAGGTGTATGATTCTGTAAAATTCTCACAATGCCCCAAATGCATGACGGAAGCTAACAGGTACATGGGTACAGTATATGCGATGATGATGATGATCACCAAGCCATGACAAACTGACATCAAAGCTAAAGTAAGTAGGATGACAAAAAATGATTAAATGTGTCAATGACAAGTTGTGAGCGATTTTTCAGAATTTCATTGATATAAATAATTAAGTTTTGCATAAAGATCAAGTATCACTTTCCCCATGCTCGTACATTTCAAGAAATCCCGACTAATGTCAATGTCTTTCTTTCTTCGGTGCTTCATGTTACGTTTTGTTGGGCATCAAAAAGCAGCCGCAGTATACACTACCTTCTTCGGGATGCGAGCAAACTAAAGCTGCAACTCTTTTCCCGATTCCAAATGTTCCTTTCCGTTTTTCACAAATCTTGGTGTTACAGTCTATTGATTCACTTTGGATGCGGGGTGGCCGACAAATATTCTTTGGTGTAGCTTTATGGGAGCAAAGGCAATAACCTGATTGATGGTCACAGGATCGGAACAATGGTGACCTTACGCCACAAATCATATTGCAAGCAGTACGAGATGCATGACATGGAAGAATCCAATCCTTGGACCTGCGGGAATCCTATTCAGAAATGTACAAAGAAAACTTTAAGTTCTACAAGAATTCACTCATATCTTGAGAATGAAATGGTGATATTCAATTTTACCGTTATATCAAAGACAAGAAATACGGCTAATCCAATAATTGTTAAAAATTTCATAATTGATTTTATAGATGATGTTGGAAGATTTATTTTGCCTATTAAAGCTTACATGTCTTCAAAAATTTTAGGTCAATTATGAACAACGTGACAATTTTTACATATTTTATTGTACATCAAAGTTGCCGTGAGTGAGAGAGTTAGCATGTGACATGGCTAATTGAATGCACAATCGAAAACATTTTTACAGTTGCAACATAATATTCGCTATTGTCTATTGCAGAATTGCAGTCATTTAACCTTGATGACTATAATTCATAATATTATAATCAACATTTACATGCAACGAGCTGTGCACATAATATTTCATCGGGTTTGTTAGAGCTAATTTTCGGGTGTATAATTTTAAAAGTGGGTAAGCAAAATGTGATTTTGATTTAGTCAGTAAAGATTCAGTTAAATTGGTAGGCAAAGGCTAATACACAGACAGAGTTTTTGCATTTGAAAAACTCAATGCATTTCCTTTCTTACTAAAATTTATAGCCAAAACTGCCCGTATCCATATTTTTCCCAGTTTAAATTATCATGATATAAAAATGACGCTAAGAAAATACAACTAGATAAAAACGCAAGCAGGTCAGAGATAACTTTGTCTGTATAAACAAGGCATCAATTTCCGTGTTCTTATACTTTTCTGCAGATATTTATTTATTGGATTGGATGCCCATTCGCTTGCGAATTTGTTACTTACGGCATGGTTTATGGATAAAAAGTACTTTATCCCGTTTTTCCTCTACTCAAGGATAGTAGATGGATAATGTGTTGATACATTACATTACAAAGCACAGTTTTTATGAATCCAATGTATCACATCTTATATATTCCCCATCTGAACACAGTTTGTTTGTGCTTACTCATTGCATGCATGGTGGTCCTATGTATGTATGTAATGTGCACAAGCATCTGTTCTGTATGTTGATATGGTCGTCACATCGTTTGTTTGATGTTTGGGACAAAAACAGGAAACCTCTTTACAATCTGCATCTTTGTCCCTGTCATCGTCCATGATCTTATGTAGTTAAATGTACGGAGGCTTATCAACATCCGGGTTTCTATTGCTCCTACTAATATTAAATTTTGACCATAGTTAATTTGATCTAGATGACATCGCTCCCGTTTTCTTAAATGGACATTGCATAAAATCGACCTAGAATCCACCAAGTTCCATTGGAAGGGAAAGCAGAAAGTGATTTAAAATAACACGATTATTTCAGTTTTGTGATACGACAAGTTTTTCCACATTTTTATCCTGTCGAAGGTATAAGGTTAAGAAAGTTGACACTCTGAAGATCGTTTCAAGGATCCGAAGAAATTAAGAATCTCGGATTTTTAATACTTGTAAGTCCGACAATTACTGTCAGTTCAATTGTTATAGCTAGCGCAACACAAAAATGATATTGATGTTTTTTTAATTTTATAGTTTTCGAGACATGTCACAAGAGACGAAGGATGGCTGCTGAAAGATGAAACTAATCTAAAAGACTGAGAAAACGCCAAACTATTTTACCAGCGTATTTCCATTCAATCAAGGAACATTCCAATTTCGTTTATCAAACATTGCCAAGATTCATCGCAAACAAACATTCCTATCACGTACAAAGAAGATTTATACTTGACTGACTACTGAAACTTGGACTACTGGTACTGAGTATGGAACTAAAAAATTGGACAGTATTTGGATTGCTGGATCAAGATTTCGTGGCTAACATCAAATTAGCTTGTGTTTTCGGTATGTAGTTTTATAATTTTTGTGTACGATAAAACGATGTTGAAAGGGTAATTGGGCTCATTCTTGTATCAAAATTTAGGTAATCTTGGACATGAAGCCATAATCGTTACTAAATCTGATGACGTATTCAGTCTCGGATCTAATAGTGCAGGATGTCTTGGAGTTGAGAGTCTTAGTTCTAGTTTAACTCCAATGAAAGTGGAAGCCCTTTGTCAGAAAACTATCAAAGGTATTGTGCTATTATAAATGATAGATTAATGCCGAAGATATTGATTTCACGAAATTTCTTGTTATTCTAGGCTTTAGCTATGGAGCAGGACCGCATGTTATCGCATTCACTCAAGACGGATCAGTTTATGGTGAGCAATTAACAGAAGTACAAATTGATATTGCTCACAATAAATAATTTGTTGATAAACATTCATAATTTTTCTTGTTACAGCGTTTGGCCATAATGGGTTCTGTCAGGTAACTGGGAAGTAGTCATAAACTTATGGTGATTAGGATTAGACATTAAAATTTGATACATTATTTTAGCTTGGTCTTGGAACAAGTTGCCAAACGCACGTTCCTGCTTTAGTATGTGGCGGTTTAACCGGAAAGAAAGTTATCGAAGTAGCTTGTGGAAGTCATCATACATTGGCATTAACTAGTGATGGAGAGGTTATTATAACAATTAGTATGCATGATCAAGAGCAAATCCATGCCAGCTAATTCTAACTAAAGATAACCTTTTGAAATTTGCAGGTGTATGCTTTTGGGCAAAATAACAGCGGACAGGTGATTTTTAAGCAAGTTTTAATTTTAATTAAAGTGTTTAACAATGTGATTTATGGTGTTTGTGATGGTTTTAGGTGGGATGCGGCAGTACGGCCAATCAGCCGACACCGAGACGTGTATCTGCAGTGATTGGCAGTACAAAAATTGTTTCCATCGCCTGTGGCCAAACGTCCTCGTTTGCAATATCGTCTGAAGGAGAAGTTTACGGATGGGGTTATAACGGTTAACTTTTAATTAAATAGACAAGGGGCTCAGTGGTTGGGAAGTATAATACTTACAGTAGCCTTATTTTCATTAATTTTATAATTTTTTAAATTATATTAAATTCAGGCAATGGACAATTGGGAATAGGAAATACAGTAAACCAGTATAATCCAACGAAGATAATGCTTTTCGGTGTATTTATAACAAAGGTTTCATGTGGTACTGCTCACACACTAGCTCTGTCTGATGAAGGAGGCTTATATAGCTGGGTATTATAAAGTTTCATCAACAATTTAAGCATGTGCTCTTGTATTTTAATACATAAAATTTAATTTACATTATTTTTGGTTCAAAGGGGGCAAATTCCTACGGCCAGCTTGGAACTGGTCACAAGTCTAATCTCACCTCTCCAACACGTGTGGCGACTGACTTAGGGCGAATCGTAGATATTGCTGCCGTTCATTATGGACACATTTCGGCAGCAGAAACGCATACTAAAGTTTTTATGTGGGGACAGTGTCGGGGTAAATTTATAGTACATAGCTTTTGATGTTAGTTTCCTTTACAAACTTATAACAGCAGCTATAAATAACGATTTATGTTGTTGTGAACCGCAAGGACAAGCTGTAGTTTCTCCAGTTGAAACATTATTTAAAAGTATGCATGACGTATTCGCTTGCTACTCAACCCCACCAGTCACATACAAGCCCATTGAAGCAAAGCAGTACGATGATCTTAGTATTGTTGACGCTCTTAAACTTGCGTTTGACGATCCAGTAAGATTTGTTATTTTAAAATTTTATTGAATTAAATTTTATTGAAAACATGACGTCTGTTTCAATATTAATACTCTCTATTCTTTTCTTTCTTACAGAAAACTAGTGACATTCAGTTTGTCGTGGAAGGAAAAACTATCAATGCGCATAAGGCTATTCTTCGAATACGTTCAGATCATTTCAGATGTATGTTTACCGGCAAATGGGAAGAAAACCAAGAAGAGTATGTTTAGTATGTTGTTTTACAAAAACAAAAAAACTGGCAGTAACATGAATGGTAGAAACTTATGAAATAATAATTGTTTTATATGTTAGCGTTATCAATGTGGATCCAGATATTCGTTATGTAGTATTCCGAGCATTTTTACAATATTTGTACACTGATTCTATCGAACTTTCCCCTGAAGATGCAGTGGGTAAGATCAATTACATTATCTTGGGTGAAAGTTTTGAGTGGAAATGTATTGTTTTGTTTATTGCCAACAGATTTGCTAAAACTTGCCAATTATTACTGTGAAAGCCGTTTAAGAAACGAGTGTGAAACCTTAATCAAACAATCCATTACAATCGAAAACGCTGCAAGGTTGTATGCATCCGCTATCAGCTATAACGCTAAAGTACGGGATGAGTACTGTGCTTTATCAGAATCATGACATGACATTACTATCTTTAGCTTTAATGCTACGGTGGCAATTGCTGATAGATTTGTTCAATCCCTCCACAGGAATTGGAAGAATTCAGCTTTCAATATATGTTGCATCACCTTACTACAGTTGTTCAATCTGACAGCTTTCAAGACCTCGATGGAGATACCATCCGTAATTTAATGATTCAACTTGCTAAGAATGGTGCCTTCAGATATTAGGTGGTTTTGGAGGATAATGTAAATTTGTTACGCTTCAAAGAACATCACACTTCTATTACAAATAATTATTTTAGCTTTAAGAAATGGAAGAAATTTAATAATTTGATCACACTATTTCAATTTTCAAACCTCGTTGTGTTACAGTTGTGATTTTTTTTTTGCATTCCGAAGACATCAGTCGATTTGCATATCGAATATATATGCACACACGCATTCCTTTAATTTAATTTCGATATGTTTATGTAAACATGTACAATGTACAAGGTTGAAAATATTTCTTTTAAGTTTTGTAAGTCAGGGTTCAGTTACCTAATAAGGGAATTATGTGATTTAGGTGATATTTTTCTCTACAGATAAGTAATACATAGTTAAAAATAGTTTAAGAAAGCCATGTTTCAGTCGAAATCCCGAATGGAAAGATTAAATTCTTTATTCTTTTCAATTTCTCAATTAATTAAGTCTAATAATAATTGACTTTAAGTCCTTAATTAAAAGTCCCATTCCAGCGTATCTTCGATACTCGAACTCCACGTTTGAAACTGAATAGTAAAACTGAGACTTGCATTTTGAATACTTCGTTTTTAAATATTTGTTATTCTAGCCAACTAAACATATTAATCTAGGTCTCCATATTTTTACGCAAAGTATTCTAAAGAGTTGTAAGAATAATAATTTTTGGATAAAACATTTAGACTTGTTCAAAACTGTATGATATTGTAATAAACCAAAGAGTAAGGACACAATTCTATTGTTCGTGAATTTAATACGATGTACCGCAATAATAATGAAATAAAATTAACCATTAAAGTAGTAGAAGTATCTCGGTACCTTCCTTTCACGTCATGTTAATCATTGACATGTATATCTGTGATGATGATATTGTCGTATTTGGCCATAATATGAACACCTACAGTTCAAATTGTAGAATCGGATCCAAACATCTTTTGTCTGAGATTAAACAGTCTTTTGACCCATTGTTCTTCTCTTTCTCGCTGGTTGATGATAAGCTATAATACAAAAAGAATGCGAAATGATAACATTACTCACTACTATCATTAACACAAAACGTTTCAAGGCTTTCAACAATATTTAAAACTTACATTCGGATGACACAAAATTTCGTTTTTCAGACTAGCTAGATTGATTGGCTTTAGCTCTAGCGACGGCATTGGAATGTCTTCTAGTCTAGGAATCTTTGTGGATTTAAATGATTTTGGTGCAAACCCTTCATTCTCAATATCATCAATCGCTTGTTGACGGTTAATCTGACTTGCAACGTCCAGTTTTTCTGTGTTAAGAAAAGTATACAATAATGGTAGAACTCACCAACCTACAAAATTAACAACAATTATAATGAACAAACACTTCAAACTCTTAGAAATACCTTCAATACGCGCTAATAATGCTGCAGCAGATAACCCTCCTCCAGTTGCTGTCTTTGAAGTTGATGCACCAGAACTGGCTTCTGTTTTATCAATGGGCAACCTTTTCGACTTTTTTGTTACAGAGGATGAAGAACTTGATGAGCTGCTGGAAGAAGATGATGACCGACTGTATTTACGACGCCTTTGTCTTTCCTTTTTTGATGAGGCCTCTCGGTCACTTCCCCTTCTACGGTCCCGATCTCGACTTCGGCTCCGTGATCTACTTCTTCGGCTTGATCTCGAATTACTGTGGTAATGATTAGAGCTCCTGCTTCCGTGAGATTTACTGCCACCACCCTCATTTCTAAAAATAGTCACCAAAAGGATCTAGCAAACGTAAACTTTCAAGGACGTATTTAAATTTTTAAATCACATTCAACATACCTTGATCTACTTGATTTTGACTTGGAGTGGGAACTGCTATGTGAGTGACTCGAACTAGAATCCACAGAACTTGAGGAACGCTTCCTCCCACTGGGGGACTTTTTCTTTTGTTTTCGTCTACTTTGTCTTGAGTCTTCACGATCCCTGTCCCTGTGTCGTCTTCTCGAGTCACTTTCGGAACGGCTTCTTCGTCGCCGACTTGAATAATCTGAATCGGATGAGTCTGACCTCCTCCCCATGACTTTTAATAGCAGGGAAATTTACCTTAAATGCGTTTAAAAACTAACTAACAAGAACAACGCGTTTCTTGCACTGACAATAAATTGTAAATCTGGAAGTTTTGAACTGTTTGTTATTGTTGATTTCATAGACCTACACTTTTAGTCAGTATTATTTGCTTGTGAGTAGAGATGTAAGTTTTCCGACATTCACTTGAAGATGATCCCGGGGGAGTCTCAAAGTTAACCGATCAACTCAATGGCACTTTTGGTGAACAAAGAGATGCCCTGCCAATTATAGGGAAAGCATGAAAATATACGGAAAATATACGGAAAGCATCATTTACTTGTCTTAAGGTCAATCATTTAGATTTCGATTCATGGTAAAAATATAATGAAGGTCTAGTGAATCAGAAATAAAGGTTTAAGCTTGGGTGAAAATGTTAGCAAAAAATTGACGGGGACCGGAAGGAAAAATTAAAATTAAAAGGAGAATGGAATAAGTCCAATGCTAAGATCGAATATAGCGTATCTAGTAACAAAACAGAAAGTTGGGTTACTTTAAAGAAATAGGGCCAACAAATTGGGAGTAGCGAGTCGCTAACTAACCTAACCTTTATAATAACCAAACCTAGGTACCAAACGGACGTAAACTCAACCTTTATACTAAACATGATACGACGTTAAGAAACGTCTGCCAGTGACAGTAGAGTTGCTCTCTCAAGCCGCCCCATGTTGTCTCAAGTGTCTCTAAACTGGAGCAAATGAGAAACGATGTACTCGTAGAGAGCAGTGCAAAAATACATGTTTTAACCTTCGGTGGACCCCTAACCGAAAGTTGACTTACGTTAGATATAAGCTGTCAATCAACCTGGCCGTATGCAAGGTTGAAGGTAAAGACCATTTTTTTCTTCAATTAATCAGATATTTGATACATTTTTTTGTACATCTTCGGACTTTTAATTGTTAAAACAATGCTGCATTGAGTGTATACGTACGATTATTATATTATTATGGATTAATTTTTTTAAACCAAAACAAAATCAGAATCTACAGAATCTTTACAAGTATTTATAAGTATATGGCAAAACTGATTGCTTACATTTACGTTCTATATCATTGCAGGTCAAGATTGAGTGTGTCTGGAGTTTCTTGCTATTTCAGAAATAAGTAGGCGTCAGTCAGGCATGCATCAGGAGCGTTTAGGTAGCGGTATTAGCGTTTAGTTACAATAGAATGATTAAAACCTTTACTGTAGTCGGTCAGGTCGTCGGGTGTAAGAAATGTCCACTTAAAAACATAACATGCATGGTTGAAGGTATGCGAAGGGATATGGGAACAAAGATAATGGGGTATAATGGACATATCAAGTAGAAGGAATCTAAAGAAACTACGCTCACGCAACTATTTAGGGTCTGTAGTCAGTAAGGTGTACATATAAGTAGTATGCTGCTATTATTACTTAAATTGGAGAGCCTCAAATCTTAGAGGAAAGGAGTGAAAATGGTTGAAGATTTTACATTCTAGGGACATTTATTCCTTTTACATGCATGCTACAACAACGATATACAACAAACAACACAACCTCGACTAACAGTTATATAAGGTTGTGGCTCTTTTCTACGCGAGTGACCGTACGTATGATATAGAGTGTAAAACAGCCATGTTATGGACAGTACATCTATAACATGGAATATATAACAGTGGTATCACTATTATCCCACGCAGACTCCATGAAGTATCACAGATATTTTACAAGAAGGAAAAGGACGGGTGAATACGAGCTGGGACTACTTACGGCTCTTCTATATGGCATATGCATGATGTTTCATAGTATGTATGTACGTACGTAGATATTTTGTTTTTTAGGGTATGTCCGTGTTATATTTTCTTTTATCAGACGGAGAATATTATGTACTATTTGACTTACTTGTGTACAAGATATACGGGTAGCTTTGGAGCTATTTTATTATTATCTATTATTCTGGTTTCTGAGCCTCTCTAGTTTGGGTGCAATAAAGTTTAGTAGTGGTGTTTCATCCAAAATAGGTAAAGCATTTTGGTGTTTTAAGGATACTAGGATTTTCTGGTAAGATTTCATTTAAAAACTGAAAATTTTTGCGTAAGTGTGAGCATAATATTGGAACGTAGCTGCATAAATATTCTCGAGTGACAAATGTAGCGTAGTGGGATATATTAAAAGGATTTATCATTTGTAGAGTTTACAACACCGTCTTAATATTGATACCATTGAAATTGATAATAGTCACTGACAGGTGAAATTGTCATCAAACTGTTTCGCTAGGGAAGGGAAGTACTCTGGTCACTTCCCATGACTAAGTGTGTCAAATAAATTATGAAACATTCAACTTTTATTTTATGGAAAAAAAACTGAAACAAGCACAGGCATACGCATAGGTACTTAGGCTA
>JAQGAP010001395.1:0-20284 GCA_034697805.1 Orchesella bifasciata
TGAAAGGATTCTAATTTATTCTAATTCACTTCACAGGTGAAGAGAAAGCTCCTAGCATTGTGAGAGGTCTTTTACTCGCATCTTTAACCGAGCTATTTTTGTCCCCATTGATTTTATTCGGAACTTACAAAGTACGCAGCTTTACCAATTTATTAACTACTTTTGTACTTTCACATGCCTTATTTCGCAAATTGTAATTGAGCGATATTTGTTTGCATTATCTATATAGAATCATGTGGATAGCTGTTACATTTGGTTTACTTTTTCTGGACTTTTTGTATTCATAATGCCATTTCTTCAGTATGTATTTTTTCGAGTAACGACCTGGTGGTAAGTAAGCTAGTACATAATGTGAATTCTGGATTCGATAAAATTTCAAAACGTTTATATTGTTTGGTGCTTTAGGAACGCTGGATCATACACAATCCTAGCTATTTCTGGCTTGCACAGCGCTATAAAACTGTATGGAATGGTGTTAACACTTCAGTATATTCAGTGGAGAAGAACAGAAGTTTCTTCTGACCAACCTAATGATCAGCAAGTCAAATCGGATGCAGGAACAGGCGATGAAGTTGACAAGATTCCGCAGTGTTTAAGAAAAATTGAAAAGGAAGAAGACGTTGATGCTATTTTTTAACTGTTGTATACACAATGCTTATCCGCATTTATTCCATGTTCCTTATTCTAAGAATAAACCTTACCAATAGTCAGGCGTCTACAAGGCAACTTTTAACTTTAGATCCGATAAATACACAATTTGGCCTAGACTTCCGGAGTTTTATCATATTATCCCAATATTCTCAATGCATAAAATCTAATTTCTGTAAACAACTCTCAATACAACATGAAGTGGCTCATTGGTAGCATTTTACTCTCACTGGCAGCCGTATTTGGGACAGTTTGGAATGTCGGTAAGAGTCCCAGCACTCACAAACTCTCTTCAAAAGTTGCCGAAGCGGATATTAAGTACACCACTACTTAAAAACCTTTCCGAGCATCCCATTTCAATGTGTCAGTATCGATTTAATTAAATCCGACACTTAATTCGATTTCACAGCGTTGAATTTATCGCCTCAGAGCTGGATGAGTTTTGGGACTCTTTCCAAAGTAAAATGGAGGAGTTGTGGATGAAGGGTGAAAAAACGGCTACAAGCCTGATTGCCAACGCTGGAGATGCAATCAATGCTATGGATTGGTTGAACTCACGAGAGTGAGTATACACACTACTACATTAATAATAAAACCCATTTTATCAGAACTCAGCCAATACGGCTGTGATGATGAAGTATTTTCTCCGTATTGTTTGTGACATGATTCATTTTGATCTGTGCTTACAAAGGCAATTTGTAAACACTCCAGGGACAATGATTACTGCTGAAAACTTTGAGATTACGAATCCAGGAGAAGATTGTTTACCCAATCAGACATTGTTATACGTCAATGGCTACCGCTTTCGATTGTTTGGCGTTACGCTCAGCATTAGCTCTCAACGAATCTCGCTCCGTTTTCCTGGAGCCGATAAGATTGATTGGAAAGTGAAGAAACATGAGCTCAAGATTCTGGCTCGAGAGGCAAGTGGAAAAGTGAGATGGGCCCGTGTTCAGCACATCGGCACAAGTACACCTGTGACTGAGCTTCCAATAGAAAAGGGAACGGAGAGCGTGGTTATTAAATTAAATTGAAATTTTTGAGCAACAACAAAGGGATAAAAAACATTCTTTGACAGTTCCTTGAAAAAGTGTGTCTACTTTCTTTCACTAATTAATTACGGATATTGCTTTTGATTTGCGTATGTAGGTAGACGAAAAAATTCTTTTGAAAAAATTGATAGCTGGCAGGAGGAGGACATAGAAAATTGATAGACAGTTTGTAATTCAATATCGTTCGTTTACATTTCTCTTTATGACACAAAAAGGAGAGGAAAGCTATTATACTGATCTACATAATAGTGATATATGTATTGCGAGCATGCCTTTTTTGTAGAGCCTGTCTTTCATCTTTTTCTTTCAGAATCTCAACAAATTTTCAAAGATGATGATGATTATGATATAGGTAAACGTAGCTCCCTTCTTATTCCTCCTGTCTACCAATCTCTATCATTTTCTCCATCCATTCATTTATTTATTGAAGCAGCATTTTTTCACTGGCTATTCAACCATGAACAAGTCTACATTAAGGTAAGGTAAGTATTAGTAACAGTAACAAAGGTAAGCAGGCAGCCAACCGTCCAAATGAAACAAGAAAGGGGAAAAACGAGGAGAAAAAAAAACGCAGACAAAAGTGAAAGCAAAAAACTTTCATTTCCTCTTTTCCTCCATTTTCTTTCTTTCTCCCGTCTTTTGATCTTTCGTTACCTTTTTTTCTATTTTGTACATATATATCAAATATCACAAAAATTGTAAGCAGGCATACGAGGCAACCAAACAAGTGAAAGCAGGAGCAGCAACCAACCCAGCTTCATTTCAATCTTATACATACACTCCATATTTATGTGTATGCAAGAACCATAACTACTCGCGTGTAAGGCAATAATCAGCGTTGCCATACTAGGAAAATAAGTTGGCAACGAATAGATCCCAAGACGGATGGATGCTTGTATGAAATGAATGCTGATGTGATGTCAGTATATGGTGGATTCGGTCGACTCATATCGAACTGGGTATGCCATTTTATGCTGAATCGTAATAACAGAGTAGTAGGTACGTTTTTGCCTCCGGACCGATATGATACCTTAAATAATCATGGATATACCCTTTCTTCTAATATATTACATTAAGAAATGAATAAATGTTAGTCTACACAACCCTGACTTTTTGACTGGGTTCGTTCTGATATATAATATATACATAGAAAAAGTTAATACTACATTTTAGGCTCCTCGAAACAGGTATTATGCATGACATTGTATCAAACATACCATGCCACATCATATGAAATTTTCTGGGTGGTTTTTTTTCACCAGTCAAAATGTAACGTATGTATGCATTTCATTTCCTCAGTTTTTATTACAACCGCTCAGCTTTGTGCTTTTTCCAGCCAGCTTTTAAGTTTGTTCCGTTTCCTCTATATTCCCATCTTGTGGAGAAAGCTTCGTTTTCTAGTGAAATACATACGTTATATTATGCAAGCATGATATTTTTTTCTTGGAGTAAAATGAGAGAAAAGCTTATTTTGGAGAGCTCTCTCTCTCTCTCTCTTCTCTGTTTCCTTTATTTTCTAGTGGAATAAACGTCTTTGTTGGGAAAAAGATGTTGAGTTGTGATATCAAATACCGTGTTCGTTTCGCTGAAGAATAAATAAGAATCTCTTTTGGGAAAGGCGTTCGTATTTTTAAAAAATGTTTCATAAGCTGCTCCTTCACCAAGTTGGGTACTTTTCCGTCAACAACGAACAAGCGAATGAAAAATATCCCTACATGATATGATGCCACGCCATACCAAAACCAAGCCCACGATCCGTGCATATTATGCGAATGCATGGATTCATAACATACGCAAACTTTTGAGTAAGTGTGATGATCCCACGTGGCTTAAGGGTTTTGAAACATATAATGGCAGCTGAATCAGTATCTCTCAGATACATACATAATGCAGACTCCACACATAAAATAGAAATGGATCACTCTAAAACTGTGAGCATTTTCTATAGTTTGTAGACATGTACATACTTGAGTATAGTAAAAGTGGATATGTGAATGAGACTAGAAGAGATTTATACCGCTTGCAAAAATGTGAAGTAAGGAAACAATACTTCTCATTAGACGCGGTTTGCAACCAGCTCGGAAGGTACTTGGGCTCTCACAGCAGCAGTGAGAGTAATGAAATGAAGTAGAGTATGATTCCGGAATCATAAATGTAAAAACTCAACCATTTTCACTGGGTTTCATGCGGAGCCACCACCTTATCTTCATGTTCACTTTTGCCATTTACTTCACTCTTTTAGTGACTCTGACTGAGCGAGTCAAAAAGTTTTATACGTCGAATATGCATATTATTATTATTCACGAGCATTTTTTCTGTGCAATCCTGTCTATATGAGTTGAAGTTGTAGGTGTAATTTCTTCTTTGGGTCTTCTTGCAGAACATTAAGCCATCGCGTTGGCGTTGGTTCTTTTACTCAAAAATGAGTTATACCTAAAAATGTGCGCATCCCAATAACATCTTTTTAAATATCTGTCACGTTTCTCCCTCCATTTGCATCTTCAAAAGGACACTTAATATTCAAAGGAAGAGCCGACGACGATAGAGCGCGGAGAGAGAAAAGAGACTGAAAGAAATGGTAGAAGTTCACCCACCGCAGTGCAGATAAAGAACGAAATTAAATTTTATTTTTTCATTTACATTAGCATGTCGAACCACTTCTTTTCATATCATTATGATTATTATAATGCACAGTGTCATTACTATAACTTTTTCCTTTCTTTGTGGAGATGACGAGTGCAGTTTTTTCGCGGATAGTGAAGAAATTCCTTCATACTTCACAATGCAAATAAAAATGTTAACCTGATAAGGACAATTGTGAAGCGTTGGCATGTTTCCTTTCCCAGTCACAACCTGCAAGCTTAAAAGTTATAAAAACACGGTCCATTGTTATTGTGCAGTATTCAGATTTTCTAATCGATGGAGCGAATCATCATGAAATCCGTCAAAGTTGCAAAATAAGTTAGCCAATAACCCTCTCGCTTTTCTTTTTAAGAACGTGCATTTCATTTCATATCAACAAAAATAACCAGGACAGATCGAGTTCCCCATTTTAAAACTAAAAGACAATTTTTCCTGGAATCATAAACAGAGGTAGTAGTAGGACAGACACATAAAATGAGATAATGATATAGAAATGCAAAAGCAATTTCCTCTCTTTTTCTTCCTTTTTTATAATGCATGCTTTGTTTACTATTATTACATATTACTACGTGCTCTGTAATAAGCACAATAGCAAACTACCATCGCATCTCAGATCACACACAAGACCAGAAGTTTATGCATCTGTACACAAAGAGATGTGAAAATACTATTTACTTTGAAAAAATTACACTCTATGTTTTGCACAACCATGTGTTATTACCCTATTCTTTGCTACTTCTCGCTCATCTGTTCAACCTTAACAAGACAATAATGACAATGTGGGTGGGTAAGCAGAGAGGGTTGTAGAGGCAAGCTACTATTATTTACCCGAAATAAACTAGAGCAAGACACGACACGACACACACATTTATATGGATATTCACATTCACTCTTTTTACGCACAATATGATTTCATCGTCAATGCAGTCTCCCCATTATATTATCATAGATGTGCTTCTACTTCATGCATTATGCTGTTGCTGTTATTGTGTGTGAGTCAGAGCAAGACTGCTGCTGGTAGCTAACACTCCGCAAAGTCCTTGGTGCGGTGGCGACTTGCTGGAGACATTTCAACTAGATTATGAAAAATACAAGAGAAATATTTCCATTCTAGAAATCGTACTGCTGCTGATGCTGATGTCGTCGTTGTTGACTATGCTTGGTTGTGTGTATTGCATTACGTTTTGTGTTCATGGCTTACAATGCGATACGATAAAAATATACAATACACATGAGGACCATTTTCATAAATATCCTCCTCCTTCAATTCATCTTTTTTTTCTTTTCCTTCCTTTTCAAGTCCAGTGAGACCACGAAATTTGAGATATTTTTTTTCTCTTCATCTTTTGAATCTCTCTGTGGGTGAATAGAGAATATGGAACATTTTACAGCAATTTCTTGCTTTTGTGTCCCACTTTATACTCACACACGACAAGAGAAGGACAAACCAAGACCACACCATTGTCACCCTAAATATGAAACGCTGGAGGATAAGAAACTGTTCAGTGTGCGCATTATTGAGAAAGAATTGAAAGGGAATTGAAAATTACTCAACCGGACTTAATAACAATCCCTTTGAAAAAATTGAGCTTGTGCGTTACTCTCATATGAATACTTTTTTACCTCATGGATGTCATGTCATGATGCATATCATTTGTAAGTAATTTAAGTACTTTATAATCAGGAAGGGACGCTGTTATTTATACATTTCCATTGTGCACCTTAAGGTAGGTAATGTAAGCAACGATGCAATTCATATAGGTATTTCTTAAGCATCCTGAAATACAAGACCACAAAATATTGCTGCTCGAGAGAGACTTTAAACATACGAAACGAAAGTGGGACTAGGATCAGACCAAAGTGACATATAGTGAACTTTTGTAAAAGACCACATGTCACATTCGCTTGCTAAAACCTACATTTTAATACCTCAACAGCTTTGCCACCACAAAACTCAAGGTATGGCGTTTCCTGATGCAACAGAGACCCTTTTGTAGGACGATTGCAAAGGAATTAACTTCTTCATACGTGGTCTTCAGCCAGCATCGGCAACAACAACCCAATTCTAACAATGAGTGGAGGAGGGGTACTTCTTCCTGGCAGCTTGGGCAAGTTGAGGCATTGAATTTTTCAAGGGTGACCTGCTATGAATCTTATTTAGATCTTTTCCCTTCCTAGTAACCCTACGTGGTCTTGAATTTATTTAGATCCGCTCAAGGTACGTACGTCGAGCTATACGGCTGCACACACATAATATAAAATGTACCGCGTTTTCTTTGGATCTCATCCAGACTTTGAGTCAACATTGAAACTATAAGAATAGGAGGTTTGTTGAGAAAAGGGATACGGAAGTTCAAAGGTCCATGAACATTACACCCTGGCTCAAATGCATCTTCTCTTCTTCCATTCCACGAGAAAGAACATTAACAAGACAAAGTGTGAGAGAGCAAGGCATGATGTGATCATCATCATCTTCATTAAAGTCATAAGGAAAACGAGCATGAATGCTGATGAGCAGTACAACTGTACAACTGCAAGAAGTGGAGAGTAAAGAGAAGACAGTCCAACAGGAGCGTGCATATCTCCAGAGGGAATCTTCATCAACTTAACATAGCTGTTTCATAAGACTAGACTGAAGATATGGGACGGATAACCCATAATGAAAAAAAAGGATAAAACTTACTTCCAACTCGCCATATCTACACTATACCGGCTCAGAAAGTTGAGTTGTTCGTGTATCTACATGAAAACAGGGGTTTAATAGAAATTCTACACCTAAATGCGTACTCAACTCACAGCAGAGATGAACAAGATGTAGGCATTCCTTGATCATGATAATTCTACCTGAGTGTAAAGGCAAATAAGAAGAAAAGGCCTGTGTTTTCAAACATTCTTATATATTTTCATCCAGGAGCCTTTTAAACGCTCATACCTGAGTGTCAAAAGTGAGTAAGTTTAATTGGTGTGTAACACTCAGGTGAAGATAAAATTCAAATTCTCACATCTTTTTATCCGTTTTATACTTTCGTCACAAGATTGAGCTGGCACGAAATGATTTTTTTACTGCATCAAAGCATCTTTTTACAGTTATCTGCTTTTTTGGCATCCACACATATACAAATATGTAGTTTGCATAACTAACTCAAAGTAAGTTCTCTTTTGTTCTGATGGTATTCCTATCCACAGCATCTAGTATAAAGTCTGCTCTCTATAGGAAAGTGAACTACTCCCAAAAACTCTCTTGTTTACCTTTCCGAACCACTTGAGAAACAATATAAGTTTAGGAAAAGTACATAAAGTGGAGGAGGAGTGGTATGGTGAAGTGGTAGTAAAAGATCATGTAAAACAAGTAGTTACAAACGGATTTAAAAAACCGCGTGTAACAAAGTACGTAAAGTGCTCTTGCATTTCTCAGCAAGCGTATTCAAACCAACTTCAACGAGCTTCTTGCCCTTTCGCCTAGACCAAGCCAAGAAGGAGAACAAAATATCAAACTTTTAATGGCACTGTAAAACCATGTTGAAGTACACTTCGATACTTGTCTACCATTTTAAACCTCTGAACGAAAACTTCTTGTGATGCAGGGATATGCGGTGGTGTGTGTACAAAAGTTTTAAATTGAAATGTCAAAAGGTGTAAATCGTTAAATTTCTCAGGATTGCGGATTACGGCTGTCAACAACACTAGAGTGAATGACGATCGACAAATCTGAACAACTAAGTGGACAACCAAAAGATGGAAGGAAGCAAGGTGTCTTGAAGGATGACCAGTAGACCAACTCTAATCCTTTTCAGCATTTCAGTTTAGATAGTGGGGTAGCACTACACGCTGAGAAACATAATTTAGAGCATTAAAAATGAGACAAGACTGTCCTACTCTGTCCTACAGGCAAGTTGAGATTGAAATGAAAGTGATGTAGTGTAAACAAAAAGTATCGTAAAGGCACACTTTTTTGCTGTTGTTTTTGGTTCACACTGTGAGCCTCCGTGTTTTTTTGCTAAGCAGGGTAACCTGTCATGTCATTCCTCATTTTGCTTGACCTAAGATTTTCATTTGCACAAGAAAAAATCCTAAAATCCGAGAAAAGCATCAATGTCATATTCCCCCTGTTTACATATTTTTCTGGCATGTGCCTACTTTTTTCTTCTCACCAAGCACAACCAGGAGATCAAGAAACTGTCAGCTTTTTTATATTTTTCGCTGCTCCCTTTCCTTCTCCTTGTCATTTTTTCTTTGCGTTTTATGTTTCCCCAAATAAAAAATGCAAGAAAAAATCTGGAAAGAAAACAATATTTCACACTTGAGATGCTCACTCAACACATGAGAAAACACGGAGCTTGTGAGTAATAATTCGGATTTTTTTACTGGTCTTCCACGCGGTGGTGATGGTGGTCTGGTAGGGATCTCACACGCGTGTATCATATCTTGTCATGCATAAACCATTCACTCAACCGAATCTAAATCTAGTGATAGGATATCACATCACATCATTCATTTTTTCTAAATGCATGGTCATATATGTAGCTACTCAAATGTAGAAAGTTTCATGCAAAGAATATGATGAAAATGGTTAGCAGTAAACAGTTCAAAACAAATATCATCAAGGAACCGTTCCCAAAAAAGTTATAGTGAACAAAACCTTTACGTAACGCTGATTCTGTCTGTGAAGAGTATTTATTCAATCAGGTTGAGTTTCAAGAAGTATGCACATACTTACGTATGTACCTAAGTGTGAAAGTAAAAAAAAGTTTAGCTGAGTGTAGGACTTTTGATCTCAATAACTCCTGATAAAAATCGCTACAAATCGGAGTAACGCACGGAATGCAATTGGCTTGGTTCACGGTAGCCCTCATATTTTTCAAGAACTTACTTATCTTGTACCATAATGTATATGTTTCCGATTAGCTTACACTTATTCCTGACTGCGGGACATGTACATTTGGTATTGAATCGTTTTTTTTTGTTTTATGATCCAGCAGCTTATTAGGGTGTAAACGGTTTGAAATAAGAATGGGAGACGGAAAATCTCATGTCTACACAGTATTGGATGAACTACGGAATCGATATCAATATCTGTCGTAACGAACCATTACAAGAAGAATATACTACTGAGATGGAACTGTCGAGGTTGATGGTATATCGATTACGCACGTAGAACTAGCAGTGCATTGCATACTGTGCACAATTCATATGCTGACTTTCCTCTTGTTAAAACACAGAAGCCAGCCAAAGCCAACAAGATATATAAAAAAGTGGGAGACATGCTTATTATTACGAATGGGGGATCGAAAATCTCAATTTTTATATTACACTAATACATAAACTAGTACTCAATACTATTTTTACTTTCTCCCTCCAAATAGATCCCGATTCTTTTGACGCTGTTTCAACTTTACAAAAAAAGTTCAAATGGAAGTTCAGCCCAATATAATAAAGCCGACACTTTTTGCTAAAGCACATATTTCTGTTATCGCCACATGTACACGTAGGCACACTACACAGAAAATATTATGATGACAGATGATCACATCTCAATTTTTCTGACTTTTACAACCAATTTTCCCCCTTTTTTCTCCTTTCTTTTTCCAGTGAAAATAAGGTACAACATATACGGCTTCTATCCTCCTACTTATAGTGTTTTTATGTTTGCTTCGATTTTGTTTTACTGGGTGTGTATGT
The DNA here is from genome assembly GCA_034697805.1 of Orchesella bifasciata. NCBI lineage: Eukaryota > Metazoa > Arthropoda > Collembola > Entomobryomorpha > Orchesellidae > Orchesella > Orchesella bifasciata. The sequence continues at coordinate 10,023 of JAQGAP010001395.1, forward strand.
GTATGTAATGTAATACAAAGAGACAAACCAAACTTTTCCTGAACTTGTTACCACTTTTTTTTCTGCTGTATTAGAGCCCATGTTGTTTATGTTCTTTACTTCAATAAGTAAAGTTTCTTGTTTTAAAGAAAGTTCCAAAATTGTTTTTTCCCAGTTTTCTAGTTACTAACTCGTTTTTCTCCAATTGCCTGTCAAAAGAGACGAGTACAAATGTTCAGACTCAAACGTGACTTGTGCAATAATGATGACACATAAGGAGGAGGGTCTTTGCTCTGAGTTTTCACAATTAGGAATGTTTTTTTCCATTTTGGGACAGCCAACAAAGTTTTGAGTAAATTCAAGTGCGGAATGAACAGTTTTTGCCTTATTTAAACTTATGCTTACTTAAGATTATGTCAGCTCGGCTGTGTCACGTTCAATTAACAACCATATAAATCAATAGGATTGATTGAGTCGTCAAAACATTTGTGACGGGTTTACAGTCGTTGTCGCGGTTGCGCTCAGTTAAGCAACCATTGCAGAAATGCAATACGTTTTGGAACTAAAATCTCATTCTCATTTCTGTTGCACACCTCTTTACCATGTTGCTATTAAAGCACGTACCGTGGTAATGTAACACTTTCTCCCTCTCTGACTGTTTGGTCCGATAAGATGAATCGTAAAAATGAGTAAAACTAAAACAAGCCTCAAATTTTATTCACAGCACGAATTCCTATTCCCACTCTTCTTCCTTTTGGTGGCAACGAGGAGGAGGACAGGACAATTGTTATTATTTTTGGAGGAAGCCTCCACTTTTGAGCCAAGTGGTGTTTCTATTCTACTCTCCTTCGACTATTCCCCAAAGAAAAATGGAAAGAGTTTGTCAAATGTCAGCAGTACGGAAAACCTTAAATAAATAAATGGCTACACACACTCGGGACGGTCTGCATTACATTACATAACCGCAAATGAGCCACCACAAAAAAATTGCTACCATTTTCAGCTCATCCGGCCGTGGAATTGAATATTTATTTATTTTTCTCCGCTTTCACTATTTTATCGGTTTCTGAGTAAGTTGCTACAACTTGAAATTGCTTTCAAGACAACGTTTTTTACTCCAAACTGGAGTCATGTGTTTGGAATAATAAAGAACGATATTTATTATGGAGAAGAGCGGTTTTCAAGTGAGGTGGAACCGCTTAATAAAATATGAAGATGATTCTTTTGCCCATGAAAAATATTACAGATCAGCAAAACAAGTAATTTTAAAAGAGGATGAAGAATATTAATCTTAAAGAGAAATTATATGACACTTACGGAAATACAAAGTTGGATTGGTTCAAAGGCTGTCCTCTTCTTATCTTCAACACCCGAGTTTCCCAGGAAGGAAAAAATGTTATTTTTCTTTGGGAAAATTAAGTTAAAATTTTTTGGTGGTGAGCAAACAAACTTGTTCGCTTGCTAAAAAGGTTGTCACTTTAAGTTTGAAATGATGGAAGTAGCTAATAGTAGTTAGTCGTATGGAATATCCACGCAAACACAAGTTATACACAACAGCTTATCGGTAGACGACGGTAGTGCACTTGGCGTTTCCTTTGAATAACATCACATCTGCTAACTTTGCTTCATTTGACGGTTGGACTGTTCCAGATGTTCCGTAATGTTTCCGTGAGTATGAATGAAAAGTGGAATCTTATGCTTGCTTACACGCCTCAGTGAGAGCGAAGATGATTATGATAAATCTATAAAGAAGATTTTTTTTTTGTATTTCGCAAAAAAGAATGTCAGAAATATTTTTCCTCTTCTTTCTTGTTTCCTTCTCACTTGGAAATATTCTAGTTAGTTTGTTAAAATCATAAAAAGTACAGTTGAGTTGAACTTAGTTGCAAGCTGGAGGCGATGAGAAACACGAAGAAATGTACAAAACTGACAGAGAACTTTCAACTACGGTGCTCCTTGGACTGTCAAACGCTGTTTTTCTTCTCCCCCTTTCCGTTTTATTCCTGTCACTATCACCGTCTGTGCGTTTCGTCCTTCTGTATTTAAAAAGCAATGTTTGTAACACAGCTCAATGTGTGATGATACATATATTTATATCCAGTATCATATAATATGGTTCTCTTCTTTTTTTGCTGTTTGATGTCGATGTCTTTTCTACTTGGTTGTCTTGTCTGTCTGTTCTCCCAGCTTTGGAACAGTCACGGCCACTTGCTTACTTGTCAAAACTTGCCGAAAACAGAGAAAGAGTTTTCTACATGGATAAAAAGTTAAAAGTAACGAACGAGATGAAGGATGAAATAGAGTGTCATATATCTCCTCTCTGCGATCTCATGTAGAAATGCAACGGAGTTGCAAGTACAGAAAAAGTTTTGTGATATATTTGTTGCTGCACACACTATTTGCTCAAGCTGCTACTCCGCACGTGGTGGTGGCAGTGGCAAGTTGATAATGGAAATGGATGCTGGTGATGGTGCTGGACTTTTTATGTGTGTTTTCAATGTTGCAGTTGTTATTAAACTAAATGCATTTATTTTCATTCATTCAACTTGGCTAGGCTTGGTCTGCTTCTGGTCTAAGATTTGACCTTTTATCTTGCACGATTAGATATCTCTTGGACATGTAAACAAACACGTGAGAATACACAAGTTTAACCACAAAACTGTCAAATGTCTGTTGTACGCTAACTCTTGTCAAAACTGAGTAGCACTGTGACAATTACGTAAAATGCATAGTAGAGGAGCTCTGTTGAGATTGCTTTCACCTGTTTTGCCAAGTCAGTTCAAACTGCGAATTCGCTTGGTGGTTTACACTGCAATTAATGAAATGAAACTTGAGTAGTCGACTTTCTTACGGCCAACAATTAAATGAGTGGATTTGCGGATCATTAGTAAATCTTCTTAGATGTGAACACCGGAAGAAGCCGGTTGCTATTGCAGAGTTTTAAATGTTAGGAAAGAGATCTTCTTTCAGTTTCAGTTGTGTTCTGTGTGTCTCTTCCAGACTTTGCTTTTTATTACGGCACGAAATCTAATAAAACTGTTTAGTGTGCACGTTTTGCTTCGATTATTTGCTACAGTCATCCAATGATTGTTATTTTCACTGCAGTTTCAGTACTGTACCTATATATGATACAAAAAGATTTTATATACTTGCCTTTGTGCAACTCACCCAAGTACAAGTATCATTGGAGCGTCCTGCAGCCCGGAAGTTGCAGTTTCCTTTTGCTTACACAATGTATCTAAAGAGAACAGTTCACTTTTCCGAAATCCCTTGATTCCTCTCCTCAGAGCTATTTAATTTCTTTTTCTCCTCGGGAATCAGTTTGGTAACAAGTAAACTAACTTGTCTTTCCGTGTGTATATACGCAGGGAGTATGTTTGTACACTAATAATAAAGGAATGCACACACTCTCACATGGAGTCAGTCTCGTGCACTAGAAAACAAGACAATATTGACGGAGAAGAGCACACTCTACACAAGGCAACAAAATAAAGACAGAACAATATTCGATTCGATCGGTTTTTTTCTCTCTCTCTCGCTCTTTTGTCGCTGTTTCAATAAGAATCCTTACTATTATTTCTTTTATGTGATTGTACTCTCCTTCTCTCCCTTTGCCTTTTGCTCAGAAAAGTGTAGTGTATCAATCGAAAGGAAAAGGAAGATTTATGGCAGGGAATTCAGAAAACAAGATTTTCTTCCAATGCACACACACGCACATGAGCCACTGGCTCACTCACTTGCATCAAAATACCGGAATAATAGTGATCCGCTCCGTGCAGCAGCGCAACTCAAGAAAGACTGGCAGGAGAACTGGAAATCATGGGTATGAAAACCCTCTCAAACAAAACTCTCAGTCAGACAGTCTGTTATGCTTTGCTTACCCCGTTCAAAACACTGCACACATATGAAGGAGAGCCAGAAACCATATATTTTGGAAGGAGAATGAGAGGAATGCTCAAAGAACTCTGGCTATATATGCGGACAAGTTTTGTATGCATGAAAGTGAAACGTGGGTTTGCCTCTGTGTATTTCCTTCAGGAAGAATAGCAACGAGAGATCCAAAAGGAGCGAGCAGCCCTTTTCTGTACATGTAGCATGAGAACGTTCGATATGAACTGAACTGTGTGGTACCAAGTGCCTCTCGCTGGAGCATAAGTTGTGACCCTCCTGACCAAATGAAAGATTCAAGCTCTACTGCCGATCTCGTGAGTCTGTGCCGACTGGATAAGTCCGGAGAAATGAACAGAAACAGTGAGCTCTACTTGAGCAGTGTATGCGTGCTATATTGTGTTTCCAGATAGAATGTTTTACAGTATACATTTTATACCCGGAGTATTTTTTGTGAATGTAATGGCACCCATTGTGCATTGTCGTTGCTATATGGCTGTAGTATATAGCATTGTTCGCTTCAAGAAGAGGATTCGGCGTCCCCTTTAGGTTTCATTGCAAATGTAGATTTGATATTCATATAACATTATTACTTCAGAAGATCTTATATATTAATTTGAGCTTTTCAACACGATAGTGTATGAACAATTTATATTATCATGTCAAAATTAGCTTAAATAGAAGAAAATAAATTTGACATATTTAATATTCTTAAAAACTATACGATTTATAACTTGAAAGTAGATATTACGTTCGGCATTGGCATCCCAAAGTTAGTGACATTACGAGACGTTATGAAATATTTAAACATTATTGGTTCCATTTGTAGTGTATATATATATATGATTGCTTTTCCTTTTTGGTATGTTAGAAGTATTAAATTAAGATGCAAAATGTATTTTATGAATTAAAATATGGCAATTATAATTGTCTGGGATAAGAGATAAAAAGCATATCAGAAGAAACCTGCAATCATAGCCAGAAATACACAATATTTTGCATAAACTACAAGCAAGTGTAAAAGTGTATGCAAGTTTTATATAATAGAAGATTCTCAAATACCATTTTTACAAACGTATTTTGTAATCATGCTGAAATCATAATTTTTCAGTTCCAAGGTTAAACTCAACTAGCTTTCGCAATTCAAGGCCTTATGGAGCAAATGCATCTAACTACAAACCGATCAGGTGCTGTTTTGAAGCCAGTTACAGCTCAGGCTTCATACTAAAAAATCTTATTGATCTTTTTGCTCAAGCGGAAGAAGATTTAGATAGCTATCCGCACATCCTCGAATAATCAGAAATGGGGAAGGGGGAAAGTGTAGCGATTTTTTATTCATTATTACGATAATACGCATTCAGTATTCAGTGAGTTTTGCTCGTTGTAGCATGCTCGAACATACAACATACGGTATGCATCCATACAAAAAAATCGTTACCCCTTGTCTCTTTCTTCTCCCCCTTTCATTTCAAACCTGAAAGAGTGAAATTTTGAATATTTGTGGTACTCACTTCTTGTGTTCAATGTCTGATCTCAAACATCAGATCAGCCTCAGCCTACTTTGATCTTGTGGGACTTGCACTGGTGGTCCCTTGTTGGTATACAGTGATGATAACAGTTTTCATGTGAATGGGAGTACTGATGATGGCGATGATTGGGATGTGGTGTTAAAATTATTGACATTGAATACATGCTCGAATGCAAATTAAAGTTACAGCTGTCTCATTAAATTTCAAGCAAAGCGAGTTTTAATGGAGTGTTGGGATGTTCCCATTCATTTCTTAATCAAATGATGCAGAGAAGTACTCCATGCACCAAATGCATATTATGCATACTATGAATGCACTTTATTACGTTGGTGCTTGTTAAATGATGATGGATTTCTTGCTCATCGCCATCAGTGGAAAAAGATGATCCTGCTTGAAATCCAGTGTTGATGTTGACTTAATTCGTGGTTCATCAGTCGTCAACAAATCGAAAGTAATCTTGGCTGAGACCCAAGGGGTTTGATTTATAGGGGGACAAATACAGTTCCATGTCTCCGAAGCGGAATCGGCATATTGATAGCTTTTTCTTTTTAGTCTCAACTCGACCAAACCAATCGACGGTCGACGAACTGTTTTAATACATGAGTGTCAGAACTGAATACGATTAAGTATATTACATGACTGTTCTTCCATTTATGGTTTCTTTTTAAGGTCATTTGAATTAGTGCAAATGACCTTTCTAGTGCTTATTTATACGTACATCAGTAAATATCAAACGTGTACAACCACTGAATGTGGAGTGCAGCAATTTTTGCTCAAAGGATGAAGTCAGATTCCATAATGTTCTGGTTTGTTACTTCTCTACAAAGGAACACTTTCATCTGACAAAAGTAATTCTAACACTGCTTTATAAAATGACAGTTAAATATATGTAAAGTATATTGTCAACGATATTCGGCTACTCCACTCGATGAATATTCCTGACTTTGTTTTACACAAGTCATTTTTATACTTCATGTAAGTTAGTCAAATTCTCTGAAATCTCACGTCAACAACAAATTGGGCTGTTGGAACTTAATGACTTTCTGTCATCACGTTCCACTGCTAAAACACAAACAGTGGGAGCTCATGAACAAGAGCAAAGGCATTTTACATCCCTACTTGTGTGAACCTTGTCATCTTGGTGGTACAAATATTAAAAGCAGGTCATGATGTCAACGACGGTGTACAAGTGTCGTTTCCATTCCATCCAGGCAAGAGCAAACGAAATAATAATACAATCTTCCCTACCATCTATCACACGAAATATCTTACATAAACTTAATATTCAAAAGCTAATATGCATACAAACGGTGTATTTTATTTTTTAGTTACAGCACGTTTGACTCATTTTGTATTTGAAATGAGCATCATGACTAACACACACTCTAGAGTTCATAACCCAGAGACCAGGGAGGATTGATCGTGGGGTAGAAAGAAGTAATGGATTTTCTGTCTCGTTTAAAGGTACAATATTGAAAGACGACATGTGGAGTGAGAAACAAGTATCATTTCCCATCCAACCAAATCCAACATGCATTCCGGAACCCTTCATCTTTAGCAGCAACAATACTACTAATAGCGGGTAATGACATGCTATGCCATGATTATACATGCATGCACGGCATCAACATCACATTTTGATGCATTCCTCCGAAGGAATTTGAAAGAATGACGAGGCAGTGAAAGAATAAAAACGTGCGTGTGAGAAAGGACATGAGAAATCGTTAATTTTCCATATCAAAATGTACTCCACATAAAAATGTGAATGTGTAAAAATACTTCAGAGTGGAGAATGCCTCACGAAAATAAATTGGTTTTACATGGTCCATGCATTCATTATATCAATGAAGAAAATGGAGAATCGACCGTAAGTAATAATAAAGCAATCGACTTTGGTAAATCACTGTCGGGGATACTGACCACACGAAGGGAGTATATATTTATGTTAAAAGATCGCCAGAACATGACGACTTGTTTATGTGACCAGTGAAAATGGAGAGCACAATTTTATTTTATCCATAAAGTAATCTTGAACACGCAGTCTAGAAACCCCTAAGGATTCATAGTAATATCATCGGGATCATAATATGTATACGTGTGGTGGTGGTGTATTTGGATGATTTGATGAGTACCGCAGATAGATTTTGTGTGAGACACACTCTTTCCACTTCATCACCTTATAATATATATAGGGTATACTACCCAACCACATACATGCATATCTTCTCAAAAGAAAAACTATCAATAGGGAGAAACCAGTAAACATACCAAACCATGCCTCTATAATCATGTTTTCACAAAATTTGGTACGAAAAGCCCTTCAATGGCCACTTTGCTTCTTCAAGTTCACGAATTCTGTTCGTTAATCAGCTATGGTCGAAAATAGCAATATGCGTCCTGATGATTAACATAGGGATTAAGTGTGAAGATGGTATGTTGATGGAGTACTGGGTTTTGGTTGCTCGTCTCTCATTCACTATTCAACGATGTGGAACTGAAACTGTATACGGCTGGGCAATATTGTTACGCACACACACAATTGGAAGAGTTACAGGCAAATAGATTGATTTGAGTGCAGTGTGCGTGCGTTGGTTAAGGTTCATAGTGAAATCTTTGTGAATGTTGAATAGAAGAAGTAATCAGGATCATATGAAATGAATATATTAAGTTCTACATGCCCCATAGTTTGATGCATATTCATAGATATCAAACTATTCATTCTCCTTTCTACCTTCACTCCAGGAAAACTTTATCCAGGATAGAATAAGGGCCAACAAGGAACGAGAACAAGAATCGTGCAGCAATTCACAATCTGGTTGAAATGATGGGAAACGTGCATGCAACGCAATGAATGCATACATAATATGCTCAGCCTGGGAAATGATGATGCCAATGCCAAATCGAAAGGTAAGGAGCAACCTATTTAGGTATATAGCAGCAATGTGGATGTCGATGTCGTGTCATGCATGATGAGATGACTCGATGAGACTAAGCATTTTCAATCCGTCTATTGTCAATTGTCGTGGAGAACCATTCTCACAAAAACCTGAAGGATGAAGAGAATAAAACAAATCTCTACGCGTTTCTCTTATTATTTTGTAGAGAACTCTAAATACTATAATATAGGAAGTTGGCAGCAATAATAATATCACGGAAAGTCCAAAAATTGCTTAAAAATCATGAAAATAATATTATTTTCTGTGGCAGCCTGTCATAAAGTATTGGATGCTAGTTGGCACGAAATCAGGATATATCAGCATCTCTTTGGTTTTGGATGGTGGCAGAAGAAGAGGTATCTCAAAATGCAATCTAGTACATGGATCATCGAGCTTGTACATGGCTAATCATGATCAAAGTGAAACTTAGTATTTCCATGTGCTTATTTTCTTTGTGTGTGTGCTTGTGTGATGAGACAAGACTAGAGACGCATCAATGACCCTTCATTTATATAGGGAAGGAAACTGTGTACACATCACAACAATCCTACTCACGCAATGCAAATCCCAAATCATGAGACTTGCGTTTCATGTCCCTCATCTTATATTATCATCAACATTTAACGACGGTTTGATCTCTTCTCTATTCCCATGCTCAGTGTAAAAAAGAGGAGAGTGGACAGTTGAGTCTATATATGTTGTCTTGTAACGTAAATTTGCTTAGCCAAATAGGATAGTTGAATTCAATTATCTGCATTTTCTAGATTGGCTCGCTTCCTCCGTCCATCTCTGTGACTGTTGATCATTCTACGTTTTTCCATCATCTCATCTCGTTTCACTCTGCTTTCATTCACTCATCCGATTCTTGTGTTGCGTGGCCTTCGGCTGTTCATGCGTGACATGCTATCTCATATGTCTCCTCCGTGTTTATTCTCCCCTTTTGCTTCTCCTTCTCCAAGTCATTGCATTGCAGCGATGCGATACAATAATATTACTTAAATCAAGCGTGCTTTTCTCCCTTTCTTGTGCAGAAAAGATGTGTGACTCATACACATGCAGAGACCTTTTTCATCCTGTTCACAAAAGCAATACCTTAATAATCACCTCTTCCAAGTAGCTGGTTACTAATCGTAAGTTTGCTTTCACGACGGATGGAGGATTTTTCATGCTTTCAGGGTGGCAGTCGTTGGGGAACAACGGTCAGCGTCAGCACTGGTCAGTAGTGGTTTGGTTGTATTTCTAAATAACTAATTGAGGCTACAGCTCTAAAGCTTCTGTGTCATGAGATGAGAAGATTCATGGAAGTGAAATGAAAAGAAACGTACAAGACTTTTCAATAATAGGCCCCTCAGCCATTATTCCCCTTCGTTTTTAACTTTGAGACGAATGCTGGTGAGTTCCCTATAAAAACTTCTTTTGGACCGTACTTTTACAAGGAAGGAAACGAACCCTAGGTGATTTATTCTAGTGATTGAATGAAGGCATTCTGAATTTATGTGTATTATGCCCTATTAGTTCCAATCGTTACCCAGGTGGGTCATTCATTCAATTTGTTTTGAATTAGAGTGACAGAGAGTTTCGGAGAAGAGAAAAAGCAGAGATAAAAACATGCCCATGTCGACATCATCATCTTGGTCTGTTTTTATGCAGTATGATTCTACATAAAATGTTGAAGCTTTGCTATAAACTGAGCATAATAAAATCATGTACAAACAAGCTATTGCAAAAACATTTGATTGGATTTATTGTAAGATATTTTTTCCATTTTTTTATTCTCGATTCCTAGAACAGTCAGCATTCAGGATCCAAATTTGCATCCCCGGGATCCAAATTAGCATCCCTCGAAAGGATCCAAATTTGCATCCCAGGGATCCAAATTTGAATCCCCAGGGATGCAAATTTGACTCCTCCAGCTTAAAACATTATTTTG
>JAQGAP010001396.1:0-20277 GCA_034697805.1 Orchesella bifasciata
CTCTGCCGCTGAGCTACACCGTCTACTTAGCCATATTCTAGCATTTTACTGTGAGGCTATCAAGAGCTCACATCTCAGATTCCTAGGGGTATTGAAACAGAAAGGTAATTTAGAAATGGGTAGATGTTGAAAAACTCATTTATGGGAAAAATTGCCTGAATACTAGTTTTTTTCAATTTGTCATGTTTTCCTTCTTTAGAACATTTGAAAAGAGTAAATGACCACTGCAAATAAAATTCGACTATGAAAATGTTCGGCTCATTTTCACATATTCTACTTAATTAAATGCTTCTTGGTGACATGCAATACGTTCTTTCTTTGCTGATGAAGACTTCCACACGTTTATGTATACTGAATAAATGTTGAACTTTAGCTAGACAGAAAACATTTTGGTCGTGAAATACGTTATGCCTTTTACTCCAAGTTTGAGATCAGTTTTTGCAATGAAATTTATCATGCTACACTATACAAGCACACAAGCAAGCATTTGAATAATGCTTGTACTAGCACCAAACTGGGAATACATATGGCACACGCCCTTACTTTACAAGTTTACAAATGCCATTTATTCACTCGATGTTGAGACAAAGGGGAATTTCACCGTAAACCACATTTGTATTTAAATACGCCCTTTGATCTATATTCTGCATCTGTCATCATTCGCCTTTCTTGTCGAAAATAGTACCACAGCCTTTCAGTAATACCGATTCATTTTCACAAGTAGTGTTCCTATTTTTACCCATTTTTAGTGAGAATGTACAACACCAGCATGAAACCGACGCCTTTAACCATCGAGTCTGTTGAACGCAGTCGACAGCGACGATTAGAAAAAAATTCAACGAGAAAGAACGGTAATGTAGTCATTTTTTAAAACGTTACAAAGAAACGCACGATTTCCTAATAAGGTTTTTTTCAGTCTCCGTTAAACCGGATTGGGGAAAACGTTGGGTCAAGTTGCCCAGACCCACACCTAAAAAGCGGCAGCTGTCTCCCAGTTTACAGGAGGCTATTCTTTTCACCAGAGTTCGTTAATGTTACACTTGAGGATTTGGATCCATTTTATGCGGACAAAGAGGTAAAATTGTCTGCTAAATCATTCCTCTCGTATTCCTCAAAACTGCTCATTTTTTTTATTTTTCAATTCAAGACTTTCTTAACAGTTACAGAAAAAAAGTTTGTTCATCGCTTCAGCGCACAAAATGCACTCAACCTATTTAGCCCTCTCAACAAAGTAAGACGGACATGCATTTTTTTGCTGCATCATTGGATTTACCGTTGGTTCATGATAATTACTGCGTTTGTGGATTCATGTCTTCTGGCGTGGCCAAATTATGACCATCAACCGATGTGAGTATCAACCTGAAATTATGTTTTAAACATTTTTGATGAATATTGTGATAATCTAACTTACTTTCCCATTAAAGATTATTCTACTTTTTCGTGACAACCTACACATTTGATTTTGTGACAAATGTGATTGCGAGAGGACTTTTATTTGATCACTTTACTTTCTTGCGGAATGGTTGGGGCGTTGTGGACTTGCTACTTCTCGTACCTTACTACATACCATTCATCGGAACACATCAATTTCTTTGTGGACTTCGTTTATTGAAAATTGCTGCTCTCATTCCAAGTAATATTCTCTTTTAATTATGTTTAGGTCAGTGTGCTAACCCCATTTATTCACCTGAATAACTTCCTTTTAGGCTTGAAGTCAATGGTAAAAGCCGTAATAAAAACTGCTTGTGATCTCCGGGACATGTTTTTATGGACCTTGTTTGCAACGTGGGTATTTGCTTTAGTGGGCTTTCACTTTTATATGGGCGTTTCCACTCAAAAATGCGTTCGTGATTTCCCTGAGGACGGTTCCGTTGGTAAAAATCGTGACTTGAACTGGCATGCCTGGGTCTCAAATAGATCAAACTGGCATTATGTATATTCTGAAGGTTACAGGTGTGGAAATCATTCAATGACACGGTAAGCTTTCAAATAAGATGGTTGTGAAACGCACACTGCATTATAACATATGCATGCATATGTTTCAAGTTCATTAGAAACAAATCCGTTTGTTTTAGACAATGTCCAACTTTTCGGAACTTCACATGCTTGCAAATTCATGATCCTAGTGACCGTTTGTATAGCTCAATGGGTACGGCCTTGATGTCGACTGTTCAAATAATGCTGCAGGATTCTTGGGATGGCATTTTTTTCGACGTGAGTAAATGAACTGGTCATAAGCTGTCATATTGAGTAGCAGGATAGTTCCAAATTGGGGTAACAAATGGCGTTTAACATTTATGAATACAGCAAGTTTTATTTTCTTTCTCTAGATTTTAAAAAATGGTGGTCCGTGGCACGCACTTTACTTCTTTGCAACACTTTTTCTTGGTTCATTCTACACACTCAACATGGTTTTAGCTGTTGTTTCTAAATCCTACGATGACCTTCAGAAAGAATTTAAACTAGCTGAAAAACTGGAATGTGACCGAAGAATTATTTCCTGTTACAACGATGGTGATACCGAAGAAACTGTTACTCATGATCCCGACGAAAGCAACCAGAATGGTAATAAAAGTATAGGCTTTAGCATATTATTAATACACTGGGTAAACTTTAAAAAAAGTTTTAGCATTATAACTTTACAGCTTAACAGCTTTATAAAATTGCACTAATAAATTGTGTTTTTTAGAAATATCTCGCAAAAATCTCTTCAACAATATCGGGACACGGTTTACGAATCTAATAAATGTTATAACATTCGATCCCTTCACGGAGTTTACAATGGCGGTCGCCACAGTCGCAAATTTAATACTTCTTTCAATGGATCATTTTCAAGAGGAAGATGAAACGGATCTACACACGATTTTGTTTCCAAGATATCAGGTTTGAAAATTAAGAAAATGAAAAATTCATTCAAATTGTTGTATTTCATTTTGTTTCTTTTGCAGGTTTTTGGAATCATGTTTGCAGTGGAATGCTTGCTGAAGTTCGTAGCATATGGTCCAGTGTCCTTCTTTAAAGATGAATGGAACATTTTCGATTTTTCGCAAACGATTCTATTTCTGGTGGAATATATGTTGGAGTTCAATACTCGTTGGATGAAGACTCTACTTAGCTTACGCTCTGTAATCATGATACTGCTGCTTTTGTAAATTCCAATAAATGTTGATTTCTAATATTCAGTTTTTTGTTAACAGCTTCGAATATTTCAAGTGGTACGAATTTGGCCAACATTGGATTCCATGCTAAACGGAGTTTTTAGCGCTATGGGAACTGTTAGTGAAATGACAGTAGTGGCGATCGGCTTATTCTACATGTTTTGTGTGACGGGAGTTCGTTTGTTTGGTGGAAAGATAGGTAATGTTTTTTCTATTGTGTTTTTCCCATGCTAAATGAAATGAAAAGTAGGAGACTTTGTCTTTGTAGAAACACTTCATCCCAAGTCTCACTGGCATTTCAGAGACTTTTGGCACTCGTTCATTGTCATTTTTCGTTTGCTTTGTGGCTCATGGATTGACTCCATGTTAGAGTGTGTTGATGATCATGGATGGAGTTGTATCCCGTTCTTTATTTCGGCCGTCATTGTGCTAGATCTAGTTGTCCTCAACCTCCTTCTAGTCATGTTTCTTCAAAGATTTTCTTCAAAAAGTCTTTCAATAAATAGAAACAGAAATTCCAAAACAAATCAAATTTTAATTGCAGTCAACCGCTTTAAAAGGCTAGGGATGTGGTTGAAGGTCAAATTTGGAACATGTTTACGTCATAAAGCAAGTATAAGTATTCTACCAGTTTCTGCAATTAAGGAAGAACAATATAATCAAGTTGAGGCACTCGTTCCAGAAAAGACGTTTTGCGGATGTCCCAAGTTGCGTACAAAATTGCAAACCATAATGAACAGCAAATGGTTCAAGTATTTTAACATTGGAATCACAATAATTGCTACTGTTTGCCTTTCGTTGCGTGATGCACATTTGAAATCAAGGCCGCTGCCGCAGGACGTTCTAGATGTTGCAGAAAACATAACCTTATTTTTCATGGCAGTAGAAGCTGTCATAAAAATTCTTGCAATGCGATTCTCCGCCTATATAAACAACAAATGGAACCTCCTAGATTTTATAATCTTGTCGGCTGGCATTTTGAATATTATTACGTCCCTTGCCGGCTATCGTACTGTTGGATTTTTTCGTTCAATGCGGGTGCTCAGACTTTTTTCAAACTTTGCAGGAATGCGAATCCTCTTCAATGCTTTGGGAAGAGCCATGCCCAAAATTTTTGGAATTTTATTTGTATGTCTACTTATTTGGCTGGTGTGTGCGATTATCGGTGTTCAACTTTTGAATGGAAGATTGCGAAATTGTAGCTTAGGCGACATAAGACTTGGACTCTACAACAAATTGGAATGTTTGGACAATAATCTTCCGTGGCAAAGTGTATTCCTTAATTTTGACAACGTTGGAAGTGCCTACATGCGAGTTCTGGAAGTAATAACGTTCAAGGGATGGGGACAGGTATTCGATTTCGCAACCAGTTCCGGGCAAATTGATGAAAAGCTTAGTTTCGAAAAAAGCTATTGGATTTCTGGCTACTTTGTTGCTGTAATTCTTTTTGGTTCTTGTTTCGCATTTAATCTCTTTACTGGTGTGCTCATTGATAATCTAAACGAGGAGAAAGCTAATACAGAAGCAATTGATACAAATAACAGAAAGCAAAGAGGTTACTACAATGCACGGAAATACATGCAGGACAAACTGCAGAAAAAAATTTCTAGTGCAGATAACCATTCGGTGAAAATTACAATACGACATAGTAACCAAATTTTACGAAGTGATATTATTTATCCTTTTTTATTTCGATATTGTAGCTCAAGTATCAAAAATCCGTTTTGGAAGTTGTGACGTCAAAACACTTTGAAACAGTCATCATTATAAATCTCGTATTCAACATGGTTTTACTTTCGATGGAACAAGGAAGCACCAATGTAATAAGTCGAGTTTATTTAGCATTTTTCCAATGGAAATACTAATATTTCATTTATAATTGTCTAAAAACTTAAAACAGCATGTATTTTTTATTTGCAGCCATACGTTAACACTTTACTGTGATTGTTAAACGGAGTTTGTACTGCTGTTTTTGCAAGTGAAAGTCTCCTCAACATGTGTTCACTTAAGTGCAGGTTTTTCAGAAACCGAAAACATGTTTGAACTTTTTACAGAGGTACTTTCAATATTTGATATTTTGTGGAGAGAAACGTCATCGTTGAAAAATTCTTTGTTACCATTTCGCCCTGGTTTACTCCGCTTGGTGAGATTTGCTTGGGTTTCTAAATATCTTCGTCATGTTAAAGCAGCAAACAGACTTCGGCAGCTTTTATCTGTCCTCCAAGTCTCGCTTCAAGAGTTTTTCAACATTTGTCTGCTTCTCTTCCTGGTTGTGTTTATTTATGCCTTACTTGGAATGGAACTTTTCAACGATTTAAAAACGCACTGGTATACACTCTTGCGAAATTTCGAAACGCTGTTAGAAGCCTTCATTTATATTTTCCCCATATTCACTTCTGCGGGTAAGAGTAGTAAAAAAATGATCGGCTTGATTTATTCTGAAATAGCTCCGCTATAACTTTTCTTTAAACTTCAGGTTGGAACGATCTCATGGAACGACTAACCAATGATTATGCGTGTGATAAAGACAATAAGAATGCATTCGGGTTCTGTGGAAGCGACACTGTAGGAGGAATTTATGTCATCTCGTATATATTTATAACCTTCGTGATATTAGTTAACATGTTCAGTGCCGTAATACTGGAAAGCTACTCACGAGCTATGAAACTTGCAGAATGCGAGCTTGTTGACGATCACTTGGAAATGTTTTATGAAATTTGGTCCCAACTTGATACAGAAAACTCTCAATTTGTTGGTTGCAACGATTTACCAGACCTGTTTGAAAGCCTTGAACTACCTCTGCAGGTTTCAAAGCCCAGCCGATATGCAATTAGCCTCATGAATATATCCATTTACCAAGGTGACTGATAATCCATTTTTTCTCATTGGTTTATGAAACTGTAGTTTAAATTTCGTAATAAAATTTTGATACAGGCAATTTGGTTCATTGTGCTGATGTGTTGGATGCTGCCATTACCTATTTATACTTTCGCAAAGGTGTCATCCCTGCAGAATATTTCAGTCAGGATCAAAATGAAATGAAAAATTGGAAGGATTGTAAGCTTGAAATAACTTCTTCGACGTTTCAGCAGCAACGGGAACTACTGAGTGCAAAAACCATTCAACGCGCTTGGAGAAACCGAAAAGATTTCTTGACAAGTATATTACAACTTTGGAAAATTCTTCCATTTTATTAAAATTCTCTGAATTATTGTGAATTAGAATATGTAAACATTTTAAACTATCGTTGTTCGCAACTAATATTTAAATGGAGGTTTTGTTCCCCCATACTTCTCTCTTCTTTGATCTCTGCTAATCCTCGCATCCAAATACTCCATCCATTTGCTTTTATTGTGATCAAAAATATGATAGATTCCTCTCGCGTCTCTTGAGAAAAAGGATTTAACTGTTTCAAACAGAACGTTGACTGCGGGCGGAGCTAGAATTTATATAAATTATAATAAATGAAAACCAAGTTTCCATTGTATTGCAATGTAGTTTATTTATAAACTTACCATCAATTATAATAAATTGATCCATATACGACGGGTAGTATTTATCAATCGTTTGCACAAGCTGAATCCATAACGGGAGACAGAGTGGACAACCCTGCTGAACCACATTGGTTCCTTCGGCGTTCATCAAAATTACCATTTGCGTAACATTCATTCCTCTTTCTTGTCTTTCAACAACTTGATTCGTGATATTCTCTACAAAATGTATAACAAAACGGAGAAGGCGTTGGCCTTTTCCTTGCAGAACTGCTTTTCTGATGTCCCAATCAAACATGTCAATCACACCGATTGGTCGTCCAGTTTTGTCGTAGGTGTCAACTGTCACGTGATAATCTGCAGCCATATCACTAAAATCTTCGAGATGAATATTGTCAATTTTTTCCCCGTGTCTCCATTTCAAACTCTGAAATGGAAGCAAAAATCACTTACAATTAATTATATTTGTAATGCATGGTCAATTTAGAAATTTTAGTATTGCTTACGTCGCGAAACATTTTCTCTGCTGCGTTGACATCAAAATTTTTAGCTGTTGAAGTGAAACAAATCATATTTTGAATAAAGCAATACATATAATATTAAAGGAAAAAATTGGAAAGATTCCTTTCTCACATCTCATCCACCTAATCAAATAAACATCATGTTTCATGTGGTCATCTTTCAGCAACGGCTCAACTCTTGCTCGAAACTTTTAATCAAAATTTAAACTAATTAACATAACTTTTAACTTTATTCATAATTTAAAAGAATGAGAAATGGTGCAGATTGTACCTTGTCCAAAGCAGCTTTTTCACTTGTTGTCAAACTCAAAAACTCTTCCACACTCACAGCCTCTATGAGAGCATTCTGCATGAGTAAGAATGCAAGAATTCCATAAAACAATACCAAATTCTGTTTTAACATTTTTTTTATTTCAGTGGGAAAAATTTACGCAGCTGCAGATATTGACTCCGGCGGCTTGAAAGGCGGCTGAATGTTGACTGTCGGTCAACCTTAAATTTATAGAGTGAATTATTTTTCCAGCACGATTCTACGTCATGATGATGCTACACAGTTTTTCACGATAAACAAGTTTGTGTGCGTAAATGCTTTAATTATGCGACTTTATATGTAAACTGGTTCTTTTCCTGAAACTGGACCTTGCACGAAAATTTAGGGCTCAATTTCAGTACGATGTATTCCATTTTGTAGTATATGCATATGAATCATATTTGAATGTATCTGGAAACTCACAAAGGTGACCGCAAATGAACAGCCAATCTCACGTAATTGCAGGTGGCTGCAAAAGCAAGTTTTTATTGGGATTTTCCCCTGTGAATACGGCTGCTTACAAAACATTGGCCAATTCATTTTAGTAAATCTGACTTACGATCAGTCGAGTCTGATGTATTATCAATGGATACTTTTTGCATGTGTAAGTTGAAAAATAATAAAGCATGGTAAAATAAAATTGTGTTGCATTCATACAAAAAATGGGAAATAAAATAAAATTTGCAGCTCTACGCAGACTTCATTCTTATATTGCATTGTACGTTGTTGATGAGTTATTGTTATCGACACGTCTTTGTTCCTCCATGCGTTGATTCATGGCATATTTTCCATCCAACGAAAGAACAAATAAACTGCTTATTATACTTATGCAAACGACTCAGCATCAAACAAAAATACTCAAGATCTCCACCGGCATTTTAAATTCTTATCCATTTTAAAATATGGGATTGGTTTGAAAAACTCAAACTTTGAAACCAGGAAATTGTCAAATGCATGAAACAAAAGTTCGGAATAACAAAATTCCAATTCCATAAACTTGAAGCTCAGAGTACCTTCCAGGGTTACCGTCAATAATTAATAAAACATATTTATGCACCGTGACTAAATACCTACTTATTTATAATAAAAATATTATATATTGTAAGTGCTTCAAATAAGGTTCTGGTTTACGTTGGTGGTGGAACTCCTACAAACAGAGTCACAATCACCGATGTTAGAAGCTGAAAACAAAAGAAAAATTATTCTTACAAATCTTTTTATATTTCAAACTGCATAATATATTTAACAATAGCTTTTTTTAAATCAAACGTACAGATGATAAAAATCCGTAATCGAGTCTATAAATTCCACTGCATCCAATCCCCACCGGAAAGGTTTCCAAATCAACAATAAACTTGTTTATAACATCTTTGCTACTTGATTTCAGTCCATTTTCGTCACCATCTAATGACTTCTTATAATGGATAACTAGATGTTCCTTCAGCCGCTCCACAATCCTTGCTACTTCCGCAGCCATAATAAGTGCCGTAATTAGCAGCGCTTGACTTCCCAAGAGAAGCACCATATCCACCACACTTCTTGAGCGAAGCATCACATCAAAGTTGAGCACCAAATTCACAGAATAATCAGTAATCCACAACAAATTCAATAAGCCCCAAATCTCATTTCCAGAGCGTGAAAGTTGCTTGATTTCCGCATACTTTCCAAAAATCTCTTGAAAATCGGATTGTTTGTTGGAATTCATCACAAGTTTTTCTAATCTACGAATAGCCACCCACAAAGGGATGGGAAAAAGGAAAAATATCAAGACAAGAAAATGGTTCAGTAACGAAACAACAATTAGAGCAATTTCCACTGCCCCGCTAGCAATATTTCCTAATGTGTTTATTTTAGCTTCATTAATTGGAAACGAGCTTCCTAAGATCGTAACAAGTCTGCTTTGGTTAATAAACTTGTGGTAATCGGTAATCACAACGTTTCCTACTTGAATGTAATTTGTGATGTAGACCACAAAAATGAAAATTAAAAATGGCAGTTTCCATCCAAGATGATTATACAAACGAGCAATAAAATTCGGATTTTCTTTTCGTTTTTGGAGGAGAGAGTTGGTACTCACTGCGGTAAGGTAGGTTTGGATTTGTGCTTGACATTTGTAGACAGTCCACAAAAACTTGAGTTGTTTGAAGGAGTATAGTACCATTGCGAAACTTTTGCAGTAGCCTCTTAGGGAGAGGTGGTTTGTGGTGAGAACTGAGAAAAATCTTCGGACAAATTTGGTAATGTCTGCAAAAATTATCAAGGGCCACATGATGTAGTAGCAGAGAATCTGAAAAGGTACAATATTTCACTTCAGAAACGATAAAAAACCTGTTATTTTTTTTGTTATTTGCTTACCTTTTGGAATTGCGAGCCCCCAAGAGTACAATTTCCCGATGTTTTCTCATATTCTGGTCGGAATGGGAGGAGGAGCATGAAATAACTGAACTGGAAGTAAATGTTTAATGAGTTGGCACTGGTATTTGATATAACAGTGATTTGTTTGGTGTCTCCATTGGAATTTTTTGACGATGGAGGTTCATTTTCAATTTCTATAACTTCGTTGTTATGTCGGACTTGCTGAGAAATTTGTGTTTCAAGATGTGGTTTCATTTTTGTAGCTTCTGCAAGACTTACGTACTTTGAAAACGACTGCAAGAATCAGACTGCAGTTGAACGGATAAAAAAGAATTGTTTTGGATATCCCATTTGGTGGTATTGTGTGAGAATGCAAATGTATCCATTGTAAAGAAGCAAGTTGGGTCTACTTCCAAGAACCCAACGATATTCTAGTTTTTAGTTGTATTTTGTTTCTGCTGCACAAGCAAGAAGAATAAATCTTGCTTGGAAATAATCCAGACTGATGCGAGACAAGAAGAAATAATTTTGTTGGTAATATTTCGGCTGCTTGAAATGATCAACTTTTTACTCAATTTTGTGACGAACCGGTTTTGCTGCAAAGAAACTACAAAGGCATCGTGATATCCATGATGGTTGCCTTTGGGTCCAGCATGAAAAGATTTACTATCAATGAACACGTTTTATGTATGTATCTATATTCTGCATTATTTTGCATAATGCACAACTTGACAATAATGGCTGGTTTCTTAATGTTTGCAGGCAACACAGGAATCTGGAACTATGATTACTTTACCCGATCAAAGTAGAAATGCATACCAGTTAGTGGAGTTTCATGATAAGTATTAAATTTAAATTATCGTTTTTTGTTGTCACCTACAGAATACAGATTGACTATAATTTATCCTTACTGAGGAAAGAATTAGCTAAAAATTAGGTGGAAATTGGAAGCATGATGTGTATATTTAAAATTATTCTGCAAAAGAAGCAGAATATATACTCAAAAGAATGCATGCACCCCATGTGCATATTTGTTTAGATAATCGATTGTTCAATGACTTTTTTTGACATAGAGAAATGGATTTGACAAAAGTATGCTTTATTATACAAGTATTACAATACAGATTAGATTATGTGGTACCGATTCTGGATAATTTCAAGTTTAGTTTAAATGATTTTTCCATTCTTTATCGATAGCTTAAATATGGATTGCTCTCCCACTCTGTCTCTCCGTATTCGTTTGATTACAATTTATCAGATATATTGAGAAATCTTGTGATTGTACATACAAGTGAAAATGCATGGCGTGGGTATCAAAATTATGAAGAATAAAATGGAATCTTGAGAAACCAAACCCGATAAAACATGCACTAAATTTCACATCAAATTTACATTAACAATTTATTTACACTGGTAAATCACATAATTATTCATTAAAGTTTTCTGTTGGCTGGATTGTACATAGGTTGAAATAGGCTTAAAGAAACGTAAGGAAAACTAGCGATTAGTTGGAACTCCCACAAATAGTGTCACAATTACTGAACAGAGGAGCTGTAAACGAAAAAAAAATCACGAATTATTAAGGTTTCGTTCATTCAAATAAACACCATTAATTGACTCCATTTTTTAACTTACCGTTGACAAAAATCCATAATCAAGTCTGTATACACCAACGCTGCCAATTCCTACTGGGAATTTCTCCAATTGTTTAATCAACAAATTAGCTGCTTCCTCACAGCTTGACTTAGGTGCTTCATCTGAATCTCCATTTTGGTACTTAATTGTTAGATACTCTTTGAATCTCTCTGCAATTTGTGTAATTTCCGCTCCCATTATAAGGGCCGTAATTAGAAGTGCCTGACTTCCAAAAAGAAGTACCACATTTACAAAGCTTTTGGAGTGGATAAACTCATCAAAATTGAGCACAAGGGTCGTAGAATAATCCAGAATCCAAAGCAGTGACAGCGATCCCCAAACCGCATTTCCACAACGTGAAAGTAACTTGACTTCTTCGTATTTTTCCAACACTACATAAAAGTCAACTTCCCCTTGCGCTTCAACAGCAAGTCTTTCTAACCTTCTGATTGAAAGCAACAATGGCATTGGAAGGAGAAAAAATATACTAACTAGAAAATGATTTAAAAGACTCACAACACAAAATATAATTTCTACTCCTCCACCAACAACGTGCTGAAAGGTGGAAATTTTTGTGATATCATCTTTCGAGCTAAAAATCACATACATTCTGCTCTTTGCATAAAACTCATGATAGTCAAAAACTATTATATTTGCTATTTGAAAATAGTTTATTAAATAGACAATGAAAATGAATATAAAAAACAAAAGCTTCCATCCCAAATGATGGTTGATTCTACCAAGCATTCCGTCCTTTTCTCGCCGTTTTTGGAGGAGAGAACTTCTACTCACGGAGCTCAGATAGTTTCTGATTTGAGCTTGATATTTGTACGCAATCCACAAAAACAGAAGTTGCTTGTAGGTGTACAGTAAGGATGCGAATGTTTGGCAATAGTGCCTGATTGTCAACGCTTCTTTCGAATAAGCTATGATAACCATTCGTAGAAATTTGGTAAGGAAGTTGGCAATTATCAAAGGCCACATAAAGTAGTAGCAGAGAAACTAAAATAATACACAACAGTTTTAATAATAAATTAATTAACTCATAATAGTTTTTGTTTCTGTAAAAAAAATTGTATACCACTTGCGTGCGTGACACATGAAGAAAACACTGTCCTGTTGCTTTTTCGTATTCAGGTCGGAATGGAAATAGGAGCATGTAATAACAACACTTGAAGTAAATATTTAACAAGTTGGAACTGCTATTTGAAGGTATTCCTTTTTGCTTTTCTTCGATAAGTGTGGAAATTTCGGATGGGGGAACATCTTGAATTTCTAAAACGATTTGAGTATTTGCTTTGTGCGTTTTAGAAATCACTTTTGCAGCACTGAAGCCATGTAAGACTTGAACAGAATGGTGGTGTGAATCAGAATGATAATGTTTCAAAGGATTGCAAAAAACAAGCGTATCACCCGATAAAATACACATATACCTAATTCAAGTGCACTTGATCTCAGGGCAAGCTCTCTGAAATGTCTGGATTCGAGATTATATGAAATAAATGTTTTCAAGAACTGATTTCTGCACAAGCAATTTTGACGCTACACATCAAAACCATGTAGCTCCGGGACGCTGCTGTTATGAGAACCTTTGTCTGTCTGAATGAAGAACCTGAGCTGGATCAAGTAGTTTATTAACTGTGTAATTTGAGGATTTACTCATGACCTTTTTCTATCTGGGTCTTCATTCGCTTGAATAAAAAAGAGAGGAGATATTTGCAACAAAAATGACTATATATGTGAGTAAAGTGTTATCCTTTAAGAAAAAATCTGTGTATGACATTTCACAACCGTTTAATAATTTATGTATCAACATACAATTCTACCAACTACCAAGTTATGTGTTCATTCAGAACAGGAGTTCAATCTAAAGTTTATATGCATAAGAAAGAGAATGCATGAAACGTTTACAATAGAATACATTAAAAAATCTCAAATGGGTTTTGTTCCATGCATCTATGTCATGTTTTTCTGTTTTGTAATAAAAAACTTGGATCTATCTGTTGAGCTTAGACCCAAGTGGATATGAACGTCGCAAAACAATTGTGTAGATATGCTCGCTAGATCAATGTACTCAAGATTCGAAGGAGATCCGCTGGTGTTTTATTGAAAAGTATTGATAACGTGGAATTATGTCGTTAGATAGGAGCAAAGTAATTCGCTATGTACTACATACATGGTAGGAAACTGAAGCGGTCCAAAATCCAAATTTGCGTTAGTTTATTATGTGTAAAAATGTGCAATTCAATGTTTCGAATTTATTTTAAAGGTCCAAAGAGCCGCTACCACTTTCCAACCTCCAACTGAATTGCAAGTAGGGTAAGAACTCGACCAATGAGTTGTACATGTTCTTTTTTGTTTTGATTTATGTAATTAACTTAATTCAGCTTGTCAATCTGACACGTGACACGGAATCGTGTAAATTTAAATACTTACTTATGATATGTTGATGACAAACATTACAAAGGTGGTGAGTAGGTGAGCAATGGTAATAATTTATTTTTCCGAAAACTCAACTAGTAAGTTATTTCACGATTTTATTCAACCACCCACCGAAAGAAAATGGGATCTGGGATTAGATTTTAATCTTTTTTAAATTACATGTTTCGCCTCTTAAAATCAAACTGTTATATTGTGTTTTTCAGTTTCCGATTCAATTATATTTTGATTAGTTTTGACTACTTTCACAACGCTAATGGATAAAATGTTTAAAGTATTTTCACATTGAGTTACTTTATTAAATTTATGGAGACTAGTCCTTGCTTTCACATAATATATTACAAAGATAATTTAAATGTGGAATTGAATTGGAATTGAATTTAGCCAAACAATCCAATTTTTTTAGTTCGTTTCACTACCTGAAATTGGATTTTATGAAGGTCATTTCCTCCCATTTCAATTGCATTGCATTCCAAACGGTGAAGTTTAGAGCTCTGGTTTTGTTCGAATTCTCTGGGGATAAAGCTTAATATTTTCATTCTAACGTTATTCTATACTTTTAAAATGTTTAGCCAACGACTGTACAAATTCATTTTGCGAGGAACAAACCTTCTCCGCTATTTTGGCGCTTCGTCCCTTATATTTGATAAAACCACCCACAAATTTAGTGTCGACCCATCAGTTTCACGTCGCATGACCCTTTTCTTCACCGCCGACATTGTTTGGTTGCTACTTTCCTTCTGCATTGTTCTCAAATATCGTAACTCAGCCGATAATGTAGACCGATTCAATTTGACTTTGGCTTACTGGCTGGCTCAACTCATGGTTAATATTTGCTACTCCATACCATCCTGTTTTGAGCACGAGTTGTGCAAGAGTGCAAATGGAGTTTTGACTCTTTTTCGTTATCTGCATCGTAAGTTTTTGAAAAATACAAATTGCCAGAAGTAAAAATTGGTCAGCCACACCGATATCTACCTTTGACCATTCGTATTTTAATGCCTCATTAGGTTAGTAATATCAATAAATATTTACGTAATTTTTTTTCAGGTGTTTACATGCCCAAATATGATCCGGATAGAAGTCACTTCAACATGTTTGTGGACTTGATTGTTCTGCTGATGGCAGGAGGCTTTTTAGTTTCAAACATTCTGCTCATCCTCTTCATGATTCGTGACGGCAAAGGTGCCGTGTTTCTCGGCGATTTAATTCCTCTGAAATTTTACAGTACTCCAGTCGCATTCACCCTTATTATAATACAAGGCTGTTTGATAACCATTAATCATTTGAGTATGGCTTTGGACGTCATCGGAGTTTTCATTTTTGGCATCTATACAACACCGTTCATTTCCCAGGAGCTGAGGCTGGGACAACCTTCTTACAAAACTTTGAGTATCTTAAGACGCCCCTATCATATTCAACATGTTTACAGAACTTTTCAGGTTCTCTTCGCTAACATTTTATGCTTTCTCGGACAATACATCATGATTTGTAACAAGATTCTGGTGGTCACCTCGGTGTTCTGCAATTTTATTCTATTTCGGTATTGGAATGCGTTGCAGCCAGTTTCCAAAGCGCAGCTACTTTTATGGAGTGTGATGGCAAACAGTTTTTGGTCTTTTGTGTTGGAGATGGGACGCCACTTTTTTGTGACAGGAGTGAAAGTGTTAGAATCCTGGAAGGGAGGAAAATGGAGGTCAACAAAGGACAATAAATTAATGGGCAAGTTTCGAAAGTCTTGCAAACCCATAACACTTTGCCATGGAAGGCTTTTTGTGATTGGGAGAGCGACAATGATCAGCTTTCAAAGAGGAATCACTCGTGGAACGTTTAAGATGCTGCTGACTATTAAAAAATAATTTTTAGAATACTTACAAAATTAATTTGATAATCTAATGGAAAAATATTTAAAAGACAACCACACTTCTTTATATTTAGGAACGTAACCCTAAAAATGAAACAGTTGTATAAAAATGATAATAAAACGGTACATACTTTTAAGTTGTTTGTAAATTGACTTTTTACCCCATATTTATACCATCAAAAACTCAATTAATTCGGTTGAGTTATTCCCAAATCTTAAGTAAGATAAATCTTTTGATATTTGGTTTTGCATCTCTTTATTTCTTCTTGCATTCATGCGTGTATTCTGATACAGTTATGAACAATTACGATCCACACATTATTACAGATCTAAAAAATACACATGCTTTCTCCAAAGGAGAAAGTCGCAACTTCTTCCCACAACATAACTTATATGCGTATTTATGGCCACAGTGCAGCACACACGAAATAATCTAAGTATGTCGACACCGTCACAAGAGGAAAGCAGTCTCCACAAACAATCGGACCGACCATCATGTGAATATTCATTCTCGAACAATTCCTCATCAGCCTCCTTGTAAGCTTTGATTTCGCATGTGGAACTTTAGCCAAGCATTTCTTCGCAGTACTTTGAAAAACCTCTGTAGCGCTGTGCAACGTTGACAATCCAGTGTAGCTCAAATGCAGCATCGGGAGAAATGTCTGAAATGTTTTCAGTTGTTAAGAAAATTAACTCAGTTCGGAAATAAAAAATTACATTTGTAGTATTTTTGAAAAATTACCCATGTATCTAAAAACAGTGAATAGTCGGGCTCGCCAGATTTTATGGTTTGGAAAGCAATGTAACATTCACCAACTAGCTGAGATCCAATTATCAAGTTATAAGCAAGGAGAATTGCGGACAGGTTGCTGTTTCTTAAAAGTCTCACTGAAAACTCGAGAATCCTAAATTGATTGAAATGTATTTGCAACCTGTCAGCCATCTCAAGATGCCCCCTTGGTTCCAATAGAGACATCTCCATTGCTCTCAATACAAAGTGAACTTGATAAGCCACAATTCCCGGAAACATGAGCACAAATCCCCAACTCAATATTGACATTATATCGGTTAACTTCCAAACGACGTAGCAGATCAGGTTCACTCCCATAGTTTTCCATGTGGAAGGAACAACTTCCTCGTAAACATAAAGGTAAAATGCGGGGACAAATTGGTTGTTTGCAATGTAAAAAATCCACATGATGCTGAAAGAAATTAAATGTGCGTAGTTGAATTTTATTATAGATAATTTTTAATAAATTTTACCCACCATGAATAAAGATGAATGAGCCTGATTTTGACGCTTGCAGTCGTTTCCAGTGGCGCCAATAGTTGTCTAAAGTTCACGGCTACTTGCTCCCAGGTTCTATCACAAAAGCTTAAAAGCTCTGAAAGGCTAGGGTTCCATGAAGGGCACAGAGTAAGAAAGTCACGGCAAAATGTTGGGAGGTAAATAGCAAACCAAACAAATCCATCCAGAAATTCGTAAGAGTCGAAAATTCCCGCACATGTTTCCACCCTACACACAAGCTGAACCAAACTTTTTCCAAGTTTGAACAAAGGAAACGTCAAAACCAAACAGAGAACAAATCGACTTAAAATATAAAACGAGATTTGTACTTTGTGTGTAAATGACGTACTGTTTAGTCTTAGGTTTTTTGGTGAGTATGTAAAAATTCTATAGAATTTTTCAATTCTTCGTAAATCTGTTGTAAAACTCATTCTGATAAAGAAGAAAGAGAAAACAGTCAACCTGCCTCTCTTGGATCTGGTTTTAGAATTCAAAAGAAGTTACGTCAAGAACTTTGGTGAAAGCGGTGGAAGTTAAATCGTCGTTTGCTACTAATAATTCAAAAGAATCTGGATATTCGTGTCATGATGTCAAACAACAGAGAGATCGCGTGACAATTAACTTGTTTGCCTTCCTTAGCAAGTAATAATTCATCTTGATTCATTAAGAAGATTGTGACCATTCTAGAAACCAACAGAAAACGTTCTACATTTCATTGTGAAAATGCAACTTAGAGGGCATGACAACATATTAATTATTTGGTTGTAGCAGTTTTGCCAACGCCTACGCATGCATTTATCCGGATATACCATTGAAACTGGCGTGAAAAGTTTTATCATAAAGTCTTATCTATCATGTTTTGTAATTAAGTTTTCACCTGTCAAGAATCATCTGCCGTTGGGTTTAGGTAAGCCAGATAAAATTCCCCACATTTTTACAAGTGGCTGTTTGAGCGGATAGAAATAAAAACAAACTACCACTTCATGATTTTGACAGTTTTCATTTATTTGTGGGAAATTTTAGACTTTTCTTGGATTTCTTAATTAAACTGCCACCACACTAAACTGGTGATGTCAGGAAGTTTGCTACATTTGGTAGCATTAGAGATTTTTCTTTTAAATATAGACATTTAGCTAACATAGACCATTAATTTGGTTTGAAGTTGAATACTTGGTAGGAACCAAATATAATAGTATTCTTCATGTGTCTTGGGGTTTCAACTATTTGACATTTTCACCATTTTGTACAATGCTTTGGTGACTAGAATGTTTTTGTTTTTGTAAAACTCACTTATATATTATTTATACTGTGCATTTCTTGGCCGCAACCAGTTGGAGTTCTGTGCTCTTGAGAAGGCCACATATTTTACACTGAAGATGGGTAAATTATTCAGTTAAAAAATCCTTCACGTTTTGTTGACAGTTGGCATACTAAACAAACAAACAAACCATGTTTAAAAAGTGAATTCCACAATATTTGAGTATTTCATTTGCAAACCAAATCACAATCAGTCTCAATTCTGAATACATTATGTTTACAAAACAAATGTCCATGAAAGCAATGCAGTAAACTGAATTGGCTTGGAAGAAATGCATACGTAAATCGCAAACGTTGATGATGAAATTCCTTAAACTTTTGTTTTTCTTTCTTGTTTCTTGTTGCATCAATTCATCCTTTCATTTTAGAATAAGAAAACGAGCTACTGACACGCGAACATATAACTTTAAATAAAATTTACAATCTAATTACTTTATATATTTGGTATAGCCATTTCCAGCTAGCTCTACGTCAAACTGACCAACGGAATACTGGGGAAGTCTGTAGTGAAAATTAAATATTGAAACAGCAAGCTCCTTTTCATTGCAAATTCTTGCCATCGTATAATACTCGTAAGCATTCACTCACCATCACACACTTTAGCGTCATTTCATTTCAATTTTTTATATAACTGGCTACAATCGCGCACGGTGGTTTAGGATCGCCTCAAGTCGGACATTTTATGCTGTATTTGTTTCTTGGGAGAGACTGACGAAAGAAACCTTTTAGAAAAAACAGCATGTTAAAATTCCAATTTGTCTTTGAGGTAGAACTTTTTGAAAATTTGACCTTCAAATCATGTCGAAATTCGAAACTTGAGGATTTGAGTAGTTTTTAATAACAAATAAACTAGTTATTGGTTTTTGTATAATAAGCTAGTTGAAAGGATGTTACTAGAAAAAAGATTAACTCAAAAAAGTTAAAACTGAGCTAGTTACTGGGTTTAATTGATTTTTTTGCAATTGTGTTATAATTACTAAAGAAAGTACATTCCCGCTAAGTCACAAGGTACCTCTGGGCTCGTAAAACGGTCCCTGAAAAAATCTTAGCGGGATTCGTTTGGGCACTATTTTTTTATGAGCTTTAAAGTTTCGCCAGGTAAATCCAATTAAGTATTACGCAATGGATCACCAGAGATGTAAACCATGCAATAATTTTGTTATAAATACAAGAATCTAGTGCAATTACTTAACCGGCATAACTATTATTGCATTGTATACTAGTTTACATACATTTCATACACGTCCGGTTCAGTATTTGTGCTGGGTTCTTGTAATTTTAACAAAATTATTGCATGTTTTACATCTCTGGTGATCCATTGCGTAATACTTAAATGGATTTACCTGGTCAAATTTCAAAGCTTATAAAAAAATAGAGATCAATCGAATCCAGTCATGGGCGGACACTCGGTGTCCAGTGTCCGTGGGCACTGGACACCCAGCAATTTCTGGACACTGGGCACACGGACACTGGACACCCAGATTTTTTTGGACACCCGGACACTGGACACCCTGATTTTTCTGGACACCCGGGCACCCGGACACTGGACACCCAAAATTCTACGGACACTGGACACCCGGACACTGGACACTCAGATTTTTCTGGACACCCGAGCACACGGACACTGGACACCCTGATTTTTCTGGACACCCGGGCACAAGGACTCTGGACACCCAAAATTCTGCGGACACTGGACACCAGATATGTTATAACATTGTGCTCAATACAGTTTTCGTTACAAGTTTGGGATCGTTTTGATGCATTGTGATATCGATTTTGCATTCAACAACTAAAAAAGTAGTCCGTTCTAGAAAAATGACCATTTTTTATATTTCAAATAGCGCTCCAATACAATACTAAACTAAAGTACCGTTATTTTTATAACATTTTAGACATTTT
>JAQGAP010001397.1:0-20269 GCA_034697805.1 Orchesella bifasciata
TTCAGACATCTTTCCGTTAACATTTTCAGAATACCATGATAGTTGTTCTTGCACTGTATGCATTGGAATTTGCAATGTCAAGTTGGTGAGGTTAAGGCAGCAAAAAGTCATTGTCGTTAGCAATTGTTGTACCGGATTAGATTACATGATTAGTAGATCAATATTATGTGTATCGTCAACCACTAGATCTGTGCAGAACTCAAAAGAATGGTGAGCGGATTGATGCTTTCAGAAATTAATTTTAATTTTAATACCAAGAAGTAAAAGATTGATAATTTTTTATTATCCTGGATTATTCTATTCATAAAAATGTTGCAGGCTGGTAATATTTTTGATGAAATTACTGTCATTGAGTTAACAACTGAGCGAATAAATTTTTAATACAGGTCTAACACGAGTTTACCAAAGTCTGAGAATTGCAGAAGGCCACAGCGGAAACCTTTTTATGCTTCCCTATGAACTTTCCCGGATCGGTGAGTAGATTGATTATATTCAAATTGTTTAATGTGTAGCAATGCTTCATTTCACGGGAAAAGCTAGAAAATTGGTGTAGCCATGTTTTTCATATCAAACAGTTGATAGTTGGTCGTTGTTTATTTATTCTCGGCATTAAGATTATTGAACATGTTTAAGTGTACTACCTCAATAAGAAATTTCGTTGTTTTCATATAATTTTTAACAAACAGCAGGTAGCTGGTTCATGGCGCAGTTGGTAATGTAATAATAATTTTAAAGTTGCAGTTACAATTTCTTACTACTCACGGTTTCTTCTGGAAATCCAATATTAGCTGACCATAGCTGCAATTTTATATTTATTTTCGACTGTGACTGAATCTCCCATAAAATTTAACATGAACGAGCAATTTTTAAAAGGGCATATGGAAGTTTTTATTTTAGTCATGTTCTACTGCGGTCAACTACCGTTTCGACTGACTCTGGAATCGGAGAAAGTTATTAAAATTAAGGAAAGTATTTTTCATAAGGTAAGCTAGTGACCACGATTTTCACCCCTGTAAACATTTACTTAGAAATGTTTCTTATTCGCAGATATACTCCGGAATAACATCGCTGGTTGGACTTTCGTTTATTGTTAAAGAAACTGTGATGTTTGCTCAATTCGATTTGTACTCAAAGCCTGAAATAATATTCAAGATTTTGTCACAAGTTGGCCGGGCTACATTTCACATCTGGTGGATCTACGCTTTCAACACGAAACAAGTTGAACTGCAAAAATTACTTGACGAAATCTCAAAGCATACAATCTACTCTAAATGGCATAAAATAAAATGCTTTGCATTTCCCGGCATTGGGCTTGTTTTAAATATTATGTTAGTCTATTTTTTTGGTGCAAATTTAATAACCCCTTTTCTCAATCTAAACAACTCATCCTTCTTGCACAACATGTTCCAGATAGGGGCTGCATTTGGATTTTTCTTTGCGTTTAATATGCAAGTAAGCGTTACAACGTTGGCTTTGGTGTTGGCTTTCTCTGCTTACGAAACAGGAACAGTCCATGTAAATCTTGCTAAAGGTGTCATCGCAGAAGGGCATACTGTATCTAAACTGCATGGAATGTTTACCAAAATGACTCTAAATTTAAAGAATTACTACGTCATCTTGAATCGATTTGGTCGGGGATTCTTTCTTGCTTTGTTCTTCAAAATAGTTCCGTGGATGGCGTACCATCTTGTTGAAAATCTGCCAGGAATGAAACCACTCTATTCTGGACGGTTGGTCTACAACTGGACATTCATCATATTTTATGGGACCATCCTAATAGTTTGTGCGGAGGCCCGAAAACAGGTTGAAGTTTTAGCTATCAAATTTTGTTTAACATTTAAATCTGATCTTGGATTATGTGCATTTGACAGGTGGAGGTTTTCAGAAGAACAATTTTCCACGCTCTGTGCAAAAACGACCCACTGTCTCCCGCAAATCTAGAATGCATGAGATCCATCGCTAATGCCTTGAAAGACTCTGGACTAAAAGGGGTATACTTCTTCATGCTTTCATATCAGTTTCTTGGTTCAGTATGTAAATTGATAATATTAATTTACTTAGTGTTATGTTTTTATTGGTACAAAATATTTATGTGGTTTCACGTTGTTTGCAGACTATTGGACTTGTTGTAACTTACGCATTCCTGTATCTCCAATTTAATTCCAAATAATAGATAAAAGTTTATAAGGTTCCTCAAAAATTAACCCTGCCTTCAACAAACATAACTCCACTTACGTTATTCAAAACTGTTTATCCACTCCAGTATTTTGTACCCCGTCTGCATATTATGTAATAGAGACCTGCTTGAATTACTATTTTAGAAGACAGTAAGCAAAAAACAGGTGGTTGTAAACTTCAACTGCACAGTCGATCGTTGGTGAACCGGGGTACTTCCTTCAGTTATATCAAAATAAACTACGAGTAATCTTTGCATTGTTGAGGATGAAAACTAAAGCTAAATTTACAATCGAGAACATAAGCATACAGATACTAAACCACCACAACATTTTTGATCACCTACTCTTAATTACGGCAGCGATTATATCCTCACATTTCTAACATTTAAATCATAATTTACATACTTGTATGTACAAGTGAAATCATATCTAAGGACTCGAACAATTACCAACTAGTGGAAAATACAATCACCTTACAAAACAAGTTTGAAAAATAAGTACGATGTATTCATGGTGCAGAGGTCTACAGACCAAATCAAACGATCACGCAATGAGCAAAACTTTCTTTCCTGTTGCTGATTTCATACTGGTAATTCCATTCAGGCTACGGCGCTCTAATAAATATGTGAACGTGTATAAAAAATATACATTTTATTAGGTTAGCTGTGTTTCTGGGAGATCCTGTTTTATGGCAGTATCAAATATAAAAATGTATTGTTTCCTGATGTGAGTTATAGTTTACCTTATCCTTTTCCCTACAACATCTTGTACATCGTAGACAGATGCTTTGTACATTTTTACTGATAAGTGGCTTATCTAGCACCATTCCAGACTTTCTTGAGATAATAAATGCAGGCATGTATGAACAACCCACAATGCTTTTCGGAGTTCCAACATTTGCTACTGAACATTTGCTAGAGACTACACAGCTCTTTTCAATCTGTTCTGGAGAAAGTCCGACGAAATAACAAAGTTTGCGAAACTTTCAGTGTCAACTTTTTTAAATCACAGCAAACTCCACATTGTCATTTATATCCTTCCATTTGGGTAAACACCGATTTTTAAATTTACAAAGTATCTTAATACTGACAGAAATAACAGATTTTTTTGTCCCATCATGTAACACAGCGCAAAACCAATGGTACAAGGTGATTTTGCAAGCAATAAAAGTTATAGGTTTTCTTATGAATGTTGTGTTGAGCTATTTGGTGGATGCATACATAGCTGTCTTAATTCTAACCGCATGTAATACGGTGGGAATAAATAAAGAAGAGCATGACCTTCAAGCCTTGAAGACTTGAGAAAAGGGAACATTATTGAAAAATAATTTACGCTTAGGGATTTATCATCCTTAAATGATATTGCGCAAAAGATTGCAAGTTTTTTTGCTAGTTTGAACTCCATCGGAGCAAATACCATTTTGACATGGTTTTGAATGTTTGTTCCGTGTGTTTCGCATAAACTTGTGGGCACCCTGCCGGGTATAAACTGTGCCCAAATAGGAGACCCAGCCTTGACTGCGGTGAAAACTATGTCGTAAATAAAAATTGTATCTGTCAAATAAATTATTGGTGGCACTTTGGTTTGTACGTGTTGATTCATGTGATGTCTGCGGAAGTCAAACGAGAGGTAAGCATGTAGGTATAAAATTTTAGACAAGGTAACTGTTACTTGAATGCTTGTAATATTTTGTAATGGGATTAATCAAACCGACTATGAAATTTTTTAATTGCTACTCGAATGCAACGTAATTTCTGGAACGACATGTAGTACCCATTATATTGACCTTACTTTGGAAACTGTTGAAGTAGGAGTACATGGAAGGTGGTTTTTTTTACATTCTCATATAACTTCCGTGTTTCAAATCACAATTGAAAATTACAATGGAGCTAACTAATAATTTGTAACAGCATCCTTTTGTAGTCTGCACAACTATTTGTAGCAATGTTTTCCTTTCATTTTATGTCAAAGTACCCATACAACTATCTTCTGAAACTATGATACGTTTACCTCTAACAAAATAGATTGGTCGATATTGAAATATTACATGATAATAAAGTGATTAAAGCCTATGATGTAAGCGTTGGCTGGATACCTTTCCAAAACCAAAACAGACGTAGTAGTTTTTCTGTTGATTTATATTTGTAAACAATGTAATTTTCGCAATCATAGGCGTTTTAAAGGACGGTTGCATATTCCATTGAATTCACTCCAAGTGTGGTGGTAGTGTTGATGTTGAATGAAATTTAATTTAATTGCTTCTTCTGAATGGAGTTGGTGAAGCAATGGCGAAGTAATAATGCAGATAGCATTAACTTCCGAAACATCATTAACGAATTGATTTTTTGCATAAGCGGAAAAGTTTCCGAAACATGAATGACGAATGGAGTTTTAGCATTAGTGGAATAATTGCCGAAATCGTATTAGTAAATAAACATAGCTGTTATAACGCAGTAAATTTTTGATATATTCATTCATTCCCAATTCCATTATATCATCGTATTCTCAATATTTCCTAAACTTTTGCTGTGGAGAAAAACGCCAAATTTAGCCACACGTCACATTGCAAGCAATTAGACAATCGTAAACAAGTTTTCACAATATGTACATAATCCTGGATTAATACGCAACATAAGCTCATCAAGTTGGCGTGTCATCACTATGACTTGATTAGACCTTCTGGCTATTATTATCCCGATTTAGACTTTGATGAGATGCCGACACAGGCGCCATCCACATCAAACGTAACGCAGGAGGGGTGGGTTGGTTTTATTCAAACCTGCGTGACAAAGTATGAGGGATGGGTGGGTGGTCTGAGCCACCCGTTACGGTTTAAAAATTTCCTTAAAATCGTAGTATTTAAACGTTTGATCGTCAAAATTCAAATTAGTACAATAATTGTGGACAGATAACGGATATAGAAACGTATTATATAAAGTGAGTTTTGATTTATACGTATATGTTTGTATATATTTCGTTATGTATATTAATGGCGGTACTAAAACCTCGCCCAACTGTAGGAGTGTGACGTGACAGAGTTGTAGACCCAGACCCACCAGCTAAACAACCTCGACTTTTGACAGAAACCTTTGATAGAAGTTACAGTACAGCACCAATAATAAGACCACGGAAGTGAGAAACCAAAAAATCTAATTCAATCTAAGATAACCTTTAACTTTAGCAGCGCAATTAACTTGATAAACTTAGCAATAAATTTGTATTCGACTAAATTACCGAAGTCTCAATTCTGCTATTTGTTTTCGGAAATTAATCCGCTTTTCTGCAAAAATTCAATTCGTTATGATTTTAAAGTATGTGTATTGATTATTCTAATGCATTGGATGGTTAGTAATACATGTCGTCTGTTATGCGATTTTAGTGCAACCACATCAAATTAACAATGAAGAATATTATCTTTCAATATGACCCGAATCTTATTTCTGGAAAGGTTACTTTCGCCCATATTAAACTCGTATTGGAAAATGTTGGCGTGGATGGAGGCAATTACCTCTTAGGCTTCTTTAAATTTTCGTATGGATTCCTTGGTTCAGTAAGTATCTGATAACGGATAACGATTGGCATTTTCAACGTACTTTATTAAGTCAATTTTATCGATCACTTTAACATCTTTTTTAAAATACTTGCAGATGGCAGGACTGGTTGCGGAATATGCATTTCTGTCAATTCAGCTGCAGGTGAATCGTTAAGTGAAAATCGAAGCATCATGAACTGCTTGAGGAACTTTTATTCCATCCAATCAATAAGAATCTGACATTTACGCGTTTTGTGACAGAAAAGGTAGATGCTACGGTTTAATTCTAGTTGGATTAATGGGAGTACTGATAACAATTTCACTGATGCTAGGAGAAAAACAACTCAAATTCTATGGACGCGACACAAGCGTTTAGTCATTGCCAGTATGTATTGAAATGACTATCCGAGTTATTTGATGTGGTGTATTTGCATGATCTGAAATACAAGGTAATTGGGACGATGAATCATGATGATGATGATGAGTCATTCTGAGTCATTTTGTGTGTTGTAGGCTTTTGTAGATAAAAATATTTTTATTATTATCACGCCATCGCCATATCACATCGGATGTCAATAGCAATATTGACAATAAGTTTTTTTATGTTGCAAAAATTATCCGTTGTATGTTTTGCTTTGTATCGGAATACATTAGCAGTCAAAGTGACGTTTATAAGACGGAATGACTGTAGTTTAAAAATAATTTGACGTACTAATAAAATTAAAAACTAAATTAATGAGCGAATAAAAAACCTTAAAACACCGGAAACCGCAACCTAAACTGCAGGTTTCTTTGGTTGTAGTTTGTCCGGCCATTACACATATGCGCTAATTGTGCCTACTTTTTATTTACAAAGTCTTGCTGCGATGAATTTATTTGTAAAAATTTTAGTTGTTCCGTTTTGTATCGAAGTAAATTATCAACGTGCGGTTAGAGTGACGTTGATATTAGGGAATGGCTGTTGCTTTAAAATACGTTGACGTACTAACAAAATTTTTAAAAAACACCAGGAGGAAAAAAAACTAATAATATTGCAACACGTAATCTAAACGCGTGGCTTGACTATTTTTCAACCCATTAAAGTATGTGCTATTTGTAGCATTTTTATATTTACCAAATCATTCTGCGATTATTAAATGTTATCTGGCTGTGACAGTTGATGGAGAGTAACTTCAAACATGGAAAGTAAACGATATTGTTGACAGACAATTTTCATATAGATAAGTCAAAGCGGATAACTACATATATAAATACGTACTTATTATTTACACAACATATAACTCGAATCATATAGAAGAGTAATAGTTATCAGTGAGTCAGTTGATTGCAACATTTTCGCTGAGATAATTCGACTATAATTTTATTAGGTACTCCAAAAAGTATGCTGATTCAGCAAGCAGTTACTCACGATCGATCGTTAAAGTCAGTACGCCTGTGTAGTAAAAAAAATTGTTTACTTTACATCTAGAAAAGTAAAGCGTAAGTTAGCTCTTTTTCTTTTTAAATTTTATGAAATTATTAAATAACTTTCCCAAAAGTACGACGGCCGATGAATAATTTAGAAGCCAAAACAAAACGTTGGGAAAGTTAGGAATTATTTCATGTGCCTTTGCAGAAATTCTTGGAAATACATAAACATTATAAAAGCAAAACCAGAACCATGGAAGACGGAAGTCAAGGAACTTCTGGACATAGACCTTCAGCTCCAGGAACTGTCCTTTTGTATATTGATAATTCCAATATTTTTGAGAATGCAAAGAGGCATTCAGCCCAGAAAAAGAAATACCTAGCCGATGATGTGGCGTGCCGCATTGATATTGGGAAGTTAGTTTCTAAAGCTGTTCGTAATCGAGAGATTTTGGTTTCAAGACTTTACGGATCTGAACCCCCCGCAAAAGATACAGGTATTGTGATTGTTTTGTCAATCAGGGCCAATAGTGAGCGTAAAATCTAATGTAGGTTGGTACTACTTTTTTGTACGAATGTTCAGTATGGGCAGCTATTCGTCGGAAACAAGTGCTGGTAGAAACATTCGAACGTTCCAAGTGTACTGGAAAAGAAAAGGAAGTAGATTCCTCATTAACGGCAGACGCAGTAGAAGATATGATAGTTAAAAGGGAGGAAGCTGGAGATTTCCGAAGCATAATCTTGTTCTCAGGCGATAGAGATTTATCACCATTTGTTAAAAAAGCCCGAAGTTATGGTTACCAAGTGGAAATTTGGTCTTTTAACAGCTCATTGTACAGTACCCGTACTAAAGCAAGTGAAGGGGTAACCATTAAATTAATTGATGATTGTTTTGATGACGTTACTTATACACAAGTACTTTGGG
Organism: Orchesella bifasciata; assembly: GCA_034697805.1. Taxonomy (NCBI): domain Eukaryota; kingdom Metazoa; phylum Arthropoda; class Collembola; order Entomobryomorpha; family Orchesellidae; genus Orchesella; species Orchesella bifasciata. Next base: position 8,042 of record JAQGAP010001397.1, read on the forward strand.
GAAAGAAAAAGGTTCCATCTGAGAGGAGTATTATTGCTCAGTATGTGGCATCATATTTTTTCATACAATTCCTAGCTTTTCATTCTTTTATCAATTTTGGCTTTTGCTTTTAAGGGTGGTACTACCGGATGGCTTAGACAAGGGGAAAGTTTTGGAGCAAGTGGTAGAAAAAGCTGGATATGTGTTTCGATTACCTATGAACGGAAAGTATTTTTATTTAAACGGTTCAACATACATTGTACTTATTCCATGCATCACAGAAATTTACACTCCCCCACGGCGGACCAACATTCAAAAGTCGATGGACGACCAAAAGCCTAAGGAAATTTATAGCTTTACCAAGTACGTAAAAACGTATATATACATAAATAATCAAATAGTTTTTGACTTGTTCAAGGATTAATTGTTTGTTTGTATCTCTCGTTTTTCTAAAAGGGATATTCAACCGTTTATCTTTGAGCTCCAGAAACACTTTCCATTCTGCGAGAAATTTACTACGTGGCTCAATTTCCTTTATGAAGCTTACAAACAATCCAACCCATCTGTAATCATTTCGCGTACCTGTTTTGAGCAACTTCAGGTTTCAGAAGACGAAGAATCAGAACTCTTAGAAGATGACACAAATGACTTCTATGACAATCACCATGAAGATGTAAGTAGTGTGGACGATGATGGATTTGTACTTTTACCTGTTAAGAAGAAGGCAAGGTCCAGTCGGCAGTACAGCACCCCTTGCCCTCACAAATTTTGGTGTAAATATGGTTCAAAATGTCACTACACGCATCGTGATGAGGAGAGAGCGTTTTTTAAGGTTCAGCCAGATCCTGGGAAAAGGCGTCTGTATAAAATTAAGTTTTGTACTTCAAAGACACATAAATACAGTAATAAACCCTATTTATGTGCGTATGCGCACAGCATGGAAGAATCTCGTTGCCTTTGTTGTAGGGAAAAGGGTTCTGGGAAGCACTGGATGGACCAATGCCCTCTAAATCAGAAGCATTAGTAAAACCACTCGAGTTTATATTACATTTGATTTAGGAATGTATGTATATTCGGTTCCATTAATATGATGATTGTACAAATAAGGTCAACACAAAATAATATAATTCAGCCTAATTATTTAGTGTAAGGATAAAAAATCGACGTCATAAAGACACTCGTCTATGCTCCATTTTACAATGCAAGTTTGCGGAGGTAAATTTAATAGATTTTGAATTAATTCCATCAATACTACTGAATTTATTACCACAGATGTTAATAAATTGATTTTAAAACAACGCAATAGGTTAATGATTGGTGAATTATATGTATGAATCGCTTTGACCATGTATCATAACATAAATTTAAACCATAATGGGCTTAAGTAAATAATATTATGTTAGATTTACCTTTTATGTCAAAAGGTTAGTATGGTAGTAGTATCTTGTAATAAATAGTTACCAAATGTTGCTGTTGGAAATAAATAAATAAATCTTAGCCAAAAGGGCTCCGGGCTCCGTGAGTCAATGCTTATTGAAGCGTATTTTAGAAGTTCCTTGAGGTATAATGCAGCCGTTTCACCCAAGTTTCGAATTACTAACTTTGAATATGCTATACTAATTGACCACATTGATTGACTTGCAAAAAGGAGAATATACAAACCGGATGAGCTGATACATAGCTACTAAGGGAATTATGAGATTTATTTATAAAAATTATTCTTTTATTTATTCCGTTTTGTATCGGAATAATTGATCACCGTACGGTTAAAGTGACGTTGATATGAGGGAATGGCTGTTACTGAAAAATACTTTGACGTACTAATAAGAATTTAGAATACCAGAGGAAACAATGAATAATATTGCAGCACGCAATCTAAACGCGTGGCTCAGCTTATCTATTGTCCAACTCTTCAAAGTATGTGTTAATTGTAGTATTTTTATATTTACCAAATTATGCTCCGATGATTACAATTTATCCGACTGTGACAATGGATGAAGAGTGGTATCGGTAACTTTATATCTGTGTGAGTTGGAATTCCAATAAAACCTTGAACTTACAATTCGCAAGGACTTCAAACAAGGAAAAGTTTACGCTGTCGTTGACAGGGAATTTTTATACAGATAAATCAACGTGACATAACTACATACGCATTTATTATTTACTTATCAGAAAACTTGTATCTTACAGATAAATGCCATAAACAATTTATGGCGAGTTAAAAAATCCTAGACCTTTCTAAATAATACATGATTTCTCAGTAAAAAAACAGAAATGAATCATAAAGTAATGTCTGACAAATCCGCAGTACATCGTTAAGTTTAGCTTGTCTTGACATAATGTGTACCTGTACCTACATGCAAGCAAAAGCATGAATGCATGAATACCCACATGAATTCGCTACAAATTAGCTTTAAATGCACTAGGGAAAAACAAGAGAGCGGTAATCGAATTAAAAAAAAAATGAATTAAAAAGAACAGACATGTATTTCACGAATATATTGGGAGCCATAATATTGGGAATATGAGTATCTCCTTTGACGCAAAAATCTAGGATTATGCTATAATACAATTAGTATTAATTATATTTCACCAATTAACCTTTTCATTGACATCGGTTACAACACAGCAGTACACAACAACGACCTACTTTTGGTATAAAAGAACAGTACAAAAATCCTCATCCGGAACATGCACATGTTTCTTCAATTTTCTTCGGTTGGTTATAGATTCGTTCCAAATGGAGATCCCAAGCAGCAGGCCAGGGACGAGTTTCTCCATTCTGTTTCAAACATCCTCCATCTTGTAAACTGCTTTATGAAATAGTGTTGAATAGAGATCTTGCACCAGTTTAAAAAGTACTTTTGGACTTTGTGTTTTGATTTTGTTATTAAGATATATCCATGTACGTAGTTAACAGGGTTCATTGTCGATTGAAGGAACGCTAGCTCCTTTACAAGTACCTTGCAACAGGTAATAGTGTTTATAAGGACGAATTGCATATAACATAACTTTTAGTAGCACTGGATTTTCATTTAATAAAAAGGAACTCTACGCAGTACTCACTGCTTTTACTATTTCACAACATCCGACACTTCAATAAAGAATCGGGAATTAATTTAATTATAAATCAAACATAATGTTTAGATTTTACTGGGCTGATCCGACTATAAACTTTCATGGAATTTTAGTGGGTTCGTTCCTTTTACGGACTGAAATTTCGATATATTTTAAAGAATTTTTAGTGGAAATTGCAAGGTATCATTACAACAACTCAAAATATTTACATTAGTCATATCGTCCTAACTCTTGGTTCAGTTACATTTCTGAATTTTAGAAGTCTGAAATTTGCTTTTAGGAATTTACTGAAAGTTAAATATCATGTTTAAAGCTCGTTTTCGATAACGTTGCTTGGCTAGGTATTTTTTAGCAGGCCAATTAAGTAGTTACATCTTGTCTATGAATCATTTTACGGCTACCTTAAATATTAATTCAATATAGGGTGCTTAAATTGAGCGGTACCTTTAATATAATGAATGTTTTAATTATTAATATATTTCCACAGATTAAAATAAGAAATCTTTGTAGAATAATAATGTGTGTTTAAATTGTTGTGTTTTTTACCCATTGGTTCTTAACTTAATCTCTAAGCCTTAATAATATATATATTTTTGCTTAATATAATAATTATAGTATTTTTCACACATTGATTCAAAACACCAGTCAGTTTCATAAACCAATTTACAATGGTAATACATTCAAATGTTGTTTGTGTTCCTTCCCTGCTCTAGAAAAGGATTTTTAGAGCTTAATGTGACGGTCAGTGACATGTGAACTGGATGATGTAAGCATTCTGAAAACGAGGCAAAGAGAATGAATCAAAGTCAAAGGTACATGATTAATATTAGTAATGTTCAATTGGAAGCGCTTACGGGCTTAAAATTCTATTCATGAAGTCTTTTCTGAAGCTCAGTTAATTTTAGTAGCATTTGCACAAATGGATCAGATGCTGAAAGTTCATTGTCCTGAGGTGCTTGTTTTGCATAATCAATTGGCAACTTCCCATTGTTATCCCTTTCGTCAGCATCAGCCCCACTATTCATAAGTTCGTTTACAATCTCATTATCAGGTGTGATGTACTCACCATCCTTGCAAGTTACGTAAACGTTATGGAGCGGTGTGTGACCATGTATGTTGGCCGAATTAACATCGCATCCAAAAGAAATGAACAGGCGTAAAGCGGAGAGATTAGCGTATTTTGCAGCAACATGAACCGCATTCTCTTGTTTCTTGTTTGGAATCCTCCAGTCAGCACCAAATGTGAAGAGTATTTGAAGAAATTTTGCATTTCTACCTCCTTCAATCGCATCAAAAACGACGGAGTCACCATCAACATCCTGAGCGTTGAAATCGATACCGTTTGACTTGAAAATTTCAAGCGTTCCTAGAAGTGGAGCAAAGCAATATGTAGCATGATGTAGATTTGACAAGTTACGAGAATCTAACATTAAAATTAAGGTTTTCATTCCGGAAACATCAAGGAAGGTAATTAGTTCATGATATAGCTCAGGAGTAAAGAAATGCGGAGCCCAATGGAGAAAGGTGTATCCATTTACATCCTTAGCATCCTGGTCAGCACCGTTCTCAATCAAAAGTTTTATTATTTCTATGACGCTTTGAAGATGAGGTTTCTGTTTCACCGCAATTTCAAGTGGTACTAAATTATTTGCATCTCTTGCGTTCACATCTGCGTTGTAGTGTGTTAGCAGTTGGATTATCTCTACTTGTTTTTCATCATGATTGGCAATTGCATAATGAAGTGGAGTGCACCCAGCATCACACTTTGTATCAACGTTGCAGAAAAACGGAAGAAAAAATTCTAATGCTGAAATGTTAGCATATTCCGAAGCTAAGTGGAGCACATTTTTTCCAGCGATAGAAATGGTCCAATCAGCCCCTAGCTCGATTAAATAAGAGATGAATGAATAACTCAGACGCGATTTTAAAGCAACGGAAATTATTGAATCCCCATGTGCATTAATGGCACTTAAGTCAAGAGCCTGGGTGTTGAATACTTGCAGCGTTTTTTGAAGTGGTTCCATATCTGAAAACACAGCGAAATGAAGAGCGGTAGAGCCAGCAATGGTCACGCTTGACATAATTTCAGTGCTTCCAATTTCATTTAAATAGAGAAGCAGCTCATGAAACAGCTCTGGGTGAAGAGTGAAAGCAGCAAGGTGGAGAAAGTTGCGACCTTCAAGATCTACAGCAGAAACATCAGCTCCTTTCTCAATCAGGAGATGTACGATTCGCAGTACCTTTTCTGGTGCTGGTTTCTGCCGCACTGCGTAGTGGAGCGGTGTTAGATCGAAATTGTCTCGGGCATTAACAACAACGTTAAATTGCAAAAGAATCTGAATTAATTCCAGTTGTTTGGCGTGTTCCATGAGCGTTGCTACATGTAGAGGAGTGCAATTGTTCTCATCTGTGAATTGTACGAGTCCTGGGTTTAGTTTAATGAGCAAATTGATAAGTCTAATTTTGTCATCAACCATCTCCGGTTTTGAAGAGCAGAAAGTTTTTATGCAGTCAATTAGGAGGGTTTTGAAACACGCTTCTGTATCTGAGGGAGAAATTCTCAGAATGCGTAGTAAATATTCGGCAACAGTGTACTCTCTGTATTGAAATGCAGCTACAAAAAGCTCTGCCAATTCTTGAGTCCTCCGCTCCGTGACGATTGGGTTATTCACAAGGACTTCCTTGATTCTACTCAGCTCATCTGTTTTGATAATTTCAGGTAGGGTTTTCACCTCATTTCCTGAGTTTCCTCGGACGAGAGATTCCTGTACTGCATTAGGAGCTCTTTCATTGTCAATTGATTGAGGCTGCTGTAGGGTTTCTGTATTTGACATGGTGAAATTTTCAGATATCATTGCTGCATCTAGTCCTTTTATTAGCTTGCCAGTTGACTGCAAAGTAGCTCTAGGGTCAAACTTTTCAAATCCTCGTTCTTGTTGATAAAAATTGCTGAGAATATTTCCTACTTCTGATTCCAAGGCTTTTCGATCAAACTGTCCCACGCGTTTTGATGATGATGCTTCTGTTTGTGAAATCTGTGCACTTATGCTCCCTTTAGATTTATCTCTGCATTCAGTAAGAAATTCTACAGTCCGATCCTCAACTTCAAGCAATTCATTCCTCTCTGAAGCGAGAGTAAGTGGAGTCACACCGTTCCTATTAATAGCATTTACATTAGCCCCATGCTCAACCAGTAATCGTACTACCTGGTATGTGTGCTTTTCAGAAAACATCACCGCCAGATGAAGTGGCGTGTCATCATCATCATCCTTTGCATTCACATCGCACCCAAGAGATAGAAAGTAGGTTAACACTGTTAAATTCTCCGATTCCGAAGCAAAATGAAGAACTCCCCGGTTTTTTCTGTCTCGCTTGTGAATATCTGCACCGCACCGAATGAGTGAGTCCAGAACACGCATGCTTCTGTCATACATTACTGCATAGTGGAGTATTGTGTTTCCGTGACTAGTGACAGCATTAAAGTCCGCTTTTGATGATGAAAAGACGTCAAGGGTTGAATCAAGGACTTCTAAATTTTTCACCGCAGCATGAAGTGGAGTGCATGATTGAAAAAGCCTCGAATCTCCTTGTTTCTTCAGGAAATGGATCAACCTGTCGTATTCTTCAGGTGTCATGTAGACGGGAGCTTGTTCAAGCAAAGAAATCTTCTCCGTGTCATTCACCTCCACATTAAGGGAAATAGCGTGGATGATCAAGTCAACGTGAACTTGATGAGAAAGCACTGGGGATTCATTTATGGCACCTCGTTGATGAATTACTTTAGGGTGATTTTGAATAACAAACTCAATGATGCGCTTCCGTTCGTTTATATCTTGCTTAGTTAGGGATTTCGTTTCACGAACGCAAAAGTGCATTATATCCTGCATGTTGGGTTGGTTGAGGGACTTTTTAAAGTGCTTGTGAACTAGGTACTCCATCACGGAATAGTTCCCTCGCAGCGCTGCAACATGGAGGATGGAAAGTACGTAATCATATTCTGGTTTTGCTTCATTTCTAAATTCTAGTTCAAGTGCTTCCACAGTTTTTCCAGAATTCACTTGATATTGTTCTGCCACCAAGCGAATGACCTCTACTTTGGCATACTTTACTGCAAGAATAATCAAGTTTGGATTTTCAAATAAGGTCCCATGTGACCCAAGTTCCATCACAAGTTTCAGTAAATTTACCCTATTTCCAATCAAGCAAGCATGAATCCACTTGCGTACAAATTGGGGCGTAGAGTTCTTCTTTATATGGTTTAAAAGCAAGGTTTTGTTGGGATGACAGTCAAGAAAATTGAAGAGTATAACATTTTTGAAATCAAACGATTGAATGTATTTTAAGGTGTACTGATAATTTTCCAAAAATTCAAACGTCAACTTGACTTGTACCAGCTGGAATGGATCGGTGAAAAGTTTTCTTCTAAGATTTTCAATATCCACAAAGTCTGTCAATTCATTGCGAAGTATCAACTCCACTATGAAATACCACACAAATGTGTCATCTATAAATTTGCAAGACTCCGATGCTAAAATTTTTAAAATCCCTGCTTCATAATATTTATGCATGTTAATAGGTAATACTGGCTTTTGTTTCAGTGTACTCAAGTTAGGGAAGAATGAATTTACGGCAATTTCCAATAAACGAGCTAATTCAGACTCATCACAATTCAAGGCCGTTAGTAGCGACTTGATCACCCAAACGATTTTATCTGTTTCCGTCGGTACTCCAACTTGATATTGTCGACTCAGATTGGTTGATTCTGGGCAAACTTGAATCAGCAAGCTTGTCAATTCAAATAGTTTGAGAGAATCCTCGACATCCAGTAGTTCACGAAGTCTTGGCTGCACATCTTTAATGTTCATGAAATATTTGAAAGTATTTTGCGGGTCCGAATCATCAATGTTTCCAACAATTTTGCAAGAAAGCTCCACAATGATGCTTTCGTTTTCACATTTGCAAGCTGGAAAGTTACCGCAGAGTGTTGGTTCTTCAATGAATGGTTTTATATTGGTGTCGGAGCCTCTGGTTTCAATCAATTTGAAGCGACCATGGTAATACTGAACCAGGTGTACATTTTGGCTAGTATGTTGGCAGATGCTTTGAAAATCATTTAATTTATCTACGATGGTATAATCATGGTCCTCGACATTCTGTGGACTTTGACCAATTTTGTGAATGCCTCCTCTCGCGCGTTGCTTTAACGAAGCCATGTCAATTCCAGTGAAAACAAGCTTATCTGGAATCACGTAACGAAAAAGTGAGCATGACAAGTGGAGTCCGTCATCAACGTTTCCATGCCCTGCTTTTCCTCCAACAATCATGCAGAAGTGGATTCCATTCTTTTGACGTGCTACTTCGTCTACTTTAATGTGCAATAAAATATCAGGATTTGGAAACAGCCTATCTGCACTGCATACGATCCCGTTCAAGTTGAAATTTATGTTATTTCTAAAAGAGCTACATGTATCGTTCCAGGAAATTGTATCTCTCAAAATCTGACAGTTTTCTATTATGGAGCCCATATTTCCTGGAGAGACGCAAATGCATTCATCATTGGATTGCTCAATTTTCTGGAGCAATTTACTCGTAACGTTGGGGCATTTCAAAATCTTATATTTTGATTTGGGGTTTATGGCGTGAACAATAAGATTTACAAATGGATTCCAATCGCTTCTTGATTGCGGTTCGATGGTCGTCTCCACTACATCAGATGGTTCCTTTTTTCGTAAGTAATATAGCCCATTTTTAACTACTGCTTTTACATTCAAGGTGTCAACTAATCTTCGAACTGTCAGCTCAACATTGCTTGTTAGTATTGTGCTTGTACGTCTGCCCTTAATTTTGCCAAGTTGCTCCAGTCCAGATATGGGTTTCACAAATACGACAGATTGTAACTTTTTGCCGACTTCATCTAAAATGCATCTGAAAATGGTATGCAATTTGTTCCTTTTTCGACTAAAAATCATGCACGTCCGTTCAAACGATCCCACTTTCTCTTCGATGAGCTCATAAAAACGATGTACTTTTTCAGAGTCTGATTGACAACCATTTAGCTCACACTACAAATTACAAACGCAGTCGGAATAAGTTCAGCACAACACATAAAATTTCCAAATATTTTTTAAACGAACATGTTTCACTTACGAGTTCTAGTTCAGTCAGAAGCCCAATCTGCGTTGCATCCTGAAGTAATTTCGCGTCAATATAAGTTTGTTTAAAGATATCTGACATCCTTTTTTGCACGAGATCAGACTTCCACAAGTTGGATGTAAATTCAAAGTCAATTGTACCCCCTTTACGTACCAAATACTCCATCCATGTCCGTGCTATCAATAAAAATGAGAATTATGACTAAACTATGTATATTTTATTATATAGCCATGCTGAGTTTTCTCTTCAATTTTTACTACTTACATGCATTTGTATGTGAATGCAGAAACGCTTTCTTAAGAGCTGCAGAAGCTGCTACCTGATCCATTTCCGGTCCATGTTGTTCCATCAAATGAATAATATTTGATGAGAGTCCCCCAGCAACGGCTATGGTGAAAGGTGTATCATGATCTTGATTCTCCGCACTCACATCTGCTCCATTGTCAACTAACAGCTCCACCAAACCTTCCCATTCTTTATGTTTTTCCATACTTTTACTTCCACTTCCTACAGCAATATGGAGGGGTGTGTTATAATCTTTATCCTGGGCATTCACCTCCACCGTATTTGTGTGGAGAAAGAATTTGCATGCATCCAGGTATGAAGCTATCGCACAAACATGAAGGGCAGTTTGACGATTTTTGTTACTCATGTTCCAGTTTGCCCCAAAGCCAATTAGAGTTTCAATGAATTGGACTGACCTCCTGGCCTTTACTGCAGAAAATACGACATTATCGCCAGACTCGTCTACGGCATTGAAATCTGCGCCCTTGGATTGAAAAAATTGGAGCGATTCAGGGAGAAGCTCAATCCTACTTACTGCAACATGAAGTGGAGTTGAAAGTTTACAATTTGGCGTAGTAAACCCATTAAATCCCCACTTATTTAGGTCGAGCAGCATTGACTGACACTTTTCAGGTTTGACGATCGCCGAAGTGATTGCATGTAAGATATTGTTTTGATCAGAGTCATAAGCATTGACGCTAGCCCCTTGCTCAACAAGACATTCGATTAGCGTTGTGTGTACATTTGTCATAAGAATCGGAGTGACATTGTTTGGAAGTCTTTCATCCGCCCATTGATAATGTGTCTTCACCAGCAACTTGATTATCTGTTTCTTATCTTCAACAACAGAGCTGTTTAGCGTTTTACTTGCATGCAAGCAGAAGTGGAGTAGATATCTTAACTGGGATATTTTATAGCTGTACTTTCCCAGGAGGTACTCAACAAGTTTGTAATTTCCTTGCTTCACTGCCACATGAAGCGGTGTTAGGTAAAAGGTTTCTGAGACGTCTGCAAATTTGAGTGGTATATTTTCGATTTCCCTGTCTTCTGCATACGTCTTGTACAATTCCACGTCTGCAAACATCGCTGTGATAAACATAAGGTCTTGAAAATTGTGTTCTTGTTCCTCACGTTTCTGCACCAATTCTTCCACATATTGTGAAACTGCAAATGGGATGCTTGTGTAGTTGTGGAATGCTGAGGCAATTGAACACTCAGCTACTTGATTGTAGTCACTTGGAGAATTTAAAATGCGTGACAAGCCTGAGCTCATTTCTTCTGTAACACGACGTTTAGTAAACTCGTTGATAAAGTAGCATACAACAGGGTAGTCAAACTTGCACAGGTCAACTCGAAGCGTTCTAAAAAACTTGGGGATTGTAGAGAATTTTGATACCTTCTCCCCAAACGGGCTCAAGGAAAGTGGCGATAACTGAGTGCTGAATATTCTTGACAATATGAAATCCGATGTTGCGTTAACTGTTTTATGATTTTCAACAACAAACCAAGCAACGAGGTATTCTGCAAAAGTTCTGTGGACGAAGTCAATATTTTGGTTAATTGCTTCAAGAACGCCTAACCCGCAAAGGTATTTGGTTGAAATGGATTTGTCAAGTAAGGAAAACTTATCAGTATTCATGCGAAATAGCAATTTCAAAGCGTAATACATATGCGTTTTCTTTATAATCTCAAATGTATCAGCTTTGCTAAGTATACTCCGAAATATCCGTTTGAGTAGCCCCTCATTTCCGCAAATCTTTTCAAAACGCATGTTCATGTGGGTTTGGTACGCATCGAAGATTGATTTGATAGAGTCAGCTTGGTCGTACTTTTCCAAGCCAACCTTTGAAATCCTATTCGCAGCGTCTTTTGAAATCTCAGCTACCAGTCTGCATTGGAGTGGTATTTCGGCAATGTTATGTAGCTCGAAATCGGTTCCGTGGTTTAGAAGATCTACTCTAGTTTTTGCAAACTCCTCCACATGCTCATTTATGTTTATCTTTTCCATGCGCCAGTATTTCAAGAACAGGTCGACCTGGTTTGATTCATTGATCCCTTCGATGCTGAAGCTTATAGTGCTCAAAGCGTTCTCCAATACTTCACGCATGTTTTTCCGAGTTGCAACGAATATTCTTGCTGATGTCAGACTCGTCACGGCTTCAAGAATGTCCTTCCCTTTCTTGACCAGGTGGGAGGGCACTTCGTCAAACCCGTCAAACATTAAAACACAGTCTTTTGTTTTCAGCACGTGGGCGACCAGACTTCTTCCATACTCATATTCTGAAGACTGCTCCGCTATCCAGTTTATGATTGAATCTGTTGTAATATCTTTATTGTGCAGAGCTTCAACAATCTGCTGCATTATTACGAAGCGTACTATTAAGAGTTGATTCTGGGTTATTAGGTGCTTTGCTATGTTGTGAAGCAGGGCTGTCTTTCCCATTCCTGGAGAGGCGCTTATAACCGTTAGCTTTATCTTTGGTAAGTTTTCTTCATTGTAGCATGAATATAAGCTAGATTTGAATTCTTGCAGGTTTTTCACATACTTTGATCTAACACATTCGAATCCGTTTTCTTGGTACTTCATCCAGTGAACTGGGGTGGTAGTAGCTTCTGAAATCCTAACGAAATGGTCGGGTTCTTCGAGAAGAATGATGCGGGATGTAATTTTGTTAACTTGAGTTCCAGAAAGTTCTACAGGTCTGCCTAGAGTTAATGCTTCTAGTTCCAGCT
>JAQGAP010001398.1:0-20266 GCA_034697805.1 Orchesella bifasciata
AAGAATTATAAAAAAGCATAGATTCAAAGCCTTTAATAAAGATCCTTTATTATTTTCCCGTCTTTTTTGCATAAAAATTGAGCATACAAGTATAAGCATACTATGAAAATGAAAGGAAATAAAAGCTCATTTTCAATTTCCGTACAACAAAGTGAAAGCCGTATTATACAAAATTTGTATACCGTGCTTTCCCAGATATAAACTTGTTTGCTTTCATTTTTAACATTTGTATATCTTGTGTATAAGAAAAGAAAGCTTACTTTCTCCACTAGGGTTTCTCGCTTCTATACGCAAGCTGTTTTCCTTTTCGGAGAACATGTTGCATTCTCATCGACCTTTAGTTCTTCTACTTGGAAAGGATGTAGGTATACCTATAGCTTCTCGGAGTTAGCTGTGTTTCCTCGCTGTAGTGAAAGTAGTGCGTGAAAGTTAGGCTTTTTCCCAGCTATAAAAACTCCGATCTGCTCTGTTGCTATGCACATGTGCGCCTTTAAATATGTATATGTTCGTAGATGCATTCTACTTTCACTGTTTCTAAAGCATGTAATTCCACACGATAACTTCCGAGCAGGATGAAGAGGAGAGGAAGAAACAGGCTCACCAGCCAGCCATTTTTATCAGCACATCACATCATTTCAGTGTTGCAACCTGATCATAACCCGATTTCAAGTTGTCGGAAGTATTTAATTGCTATCAATTTCTGCTCGTAAAGAGTTATTTTCACCACGAAAACAAGTGATAGTCATGGATCGGGAAACTCAGCTTGTGAAGCGTCTTAGCAAGATTGACATCGTAAGAAAAACCTTTTTGTATAAACATACATATTATTTGTTTCACTGGGTTTTAAAACATTTTTTGTGACTAAAAACTTATTGATTCCAGTTCATCACGATTGTCAACTTTGGATTTGGAATGTTTTTCGTTTCAGTAAGTAACGTCGAAAAAAATCTGAATATATAAAGTGACTAAATTCATTTTATTTTTACTAACTTACTCTCTTGAATTTCAGTCATTGTGGAATGTGTCAGGTCTTCATGGGCCTGTTCAAATTTTTAGCCTACCCACCTACTACTGCTATTACATGTCAGCTGTAGCTCTTTCAACCTATGTAAGCTTCACTTCCGTATACTTCTACCACTCTGCTGATGAGGTAAAAAAACTAAATATGTTAACTCAATTCACAATATATTTTTAATGTTATTTGCAAATTTTAAACTTTTATTCATTTTAATTTTAGGAACCATTCCCTGAAATTGTCAAGTACTACACCAAACTCACTTCCATTTGCAGCGCTCTCGTTGTTTGTGTAACGGCTTGGCTAGTATCTACAAGAATTGTTGAGAATCCTTTCGAAATCTCTTTTAAATGGGGTCTCATTGTGTTACTTATCATGTACCGAGGGCTGGCTTCCTGGCATCATGTCAGAACCTTGGAAATTGCAGCAGCAGCAGCCTCTGAGTAACCACCTCAACCTTGATGTTTGGTGAACGAACAGAACACGGTATTGGAATCGGAGGGAACGAGTAACATGGTATATTGCATATGTGAAATTAGAAACTTAAGTAAACCAATCAATTGTATGTAAATGTTTGTGAACCAATAATATAATAATACAAACTCCGCATGGATAATGTAAAAAATAAGATTTTTCGATTTGCATTTATTTTGCTCTCTTTTTATGTAGCTTGTCATACAACCACATCATATGATCCTGGATGATAGAGAGGAAGTGGTGAAAGTATAGCTATGTTACCTAATTCATACTCGATCGATATCTATGCTCTTGCAATGAAACGTTTGATCCTTGATGTATACTTAAAATGGCATTTACAATGCTGAACCGCATACACCTGGACGAAGGGAGAAGTATATACAAATTTCAGCACAACCTGCAATTGCCAATTTTGTATGTTTTACTTTAAACCCATCTTGGCATTGAATCATTTGTTACAGTTTAATATGTATTTTATCTCATTTATTAGTAGACCCATAATTTTTTGAGTTGTTTTGTACGACAGAAAAGTATACCTTACAACTTTGGGCAAAATCAAGTTCTATTGACTGCAAGTTAATCTAAGTAAAATAGTAAAGTCTTGATGTTCATGATGGGTGATCAGTAGCTCTATACCGCTCTATTTCATCATTATAAACATTGATAATATCCAAGAACTAGATAAAAAATGATTCCAATACAAATCAAGGAGTTAGCTTGATAATGACGAAGTGAGGTATGGCAGGCGACAATTTCTCCCACTATGTGAGAGCTTAACTCTCCTTTTAAAGAGGTGGAATTAGACAGGGAGACAAAGTTTAAACGGCCGTGGGTTCAAACTGTAAGAATTTATAGAAAGGTAAGTGGTCACATCTGAAAGACCATTAAGTTTAGATGCGTAAATAAAACATTTTTGGAATTTTTATCTCTTAGTGGACAGACCACAGGTTATTTCTCCTCAGTTACTAAAATAGCCAAATTCCTAATTGATTTGAAAATAAATTGTTCGTACTGCTTCTGTGGTCGGAATATTTTGTATGTCTAGGGTCACTCATCTTGCTTGAGGCACTGGTCTTTGAATGGTGCCAACGATTTTCCTCTTCAGTAAGGAAACCAGCACGGTTTAATGTTAGTATGCCCATTGCTTGATTTGCGAAATCTTGGATTATCAATGTAAAATTATATCTCCAGACCTGTTGTTGAAAGTAAGCCCTTAACTAGCCATGCTTCCTTAATAAACATGATTTGGAGTAACACAAGGTCCCGGGGACATTTACTGAAACAGCTCTGTGTTGTCGTAATCTAAGGTCAAAGTATTCATTAAAAAATATTGCTAACATTTACGGTTTTAGGAGTTCCTAGAGGATAAGGCATAACACTTTTCTTCCATGCACCAGTCAAATCTGTTTGTAAAAGCTTGCATAACGTTTCATGCGTATTGAAATTTCTACCTATTCTCGTTTAAAAATTTTTAATCGGTTTTTATTTTTCGAAAGTTCATAATTTTACCCCTTTAGGAATATTGAGATTTTGAATCACTTTCTTTGTCAACGCGTCTTCTTACGAGAGGAAAAGTCATGGGCAAGTGTTTGTATATGTCAAACTCCCCATGAAGTGCTGTACCCGGAAACATTTCCATATTTAAAAAAATTCGTCGACCGATGGTAACACTGCGCATTTACTTTTGTCTCCCTGTCTAATCCCACATCTTTATATCTCTGGTTATTATCTGAAACGCTGTCTCAAAAACATGCAGACTTGTGAAAGTGATATAAATAAATGATTAAGTGGTGTTTCTCCCTGTAATAACACAACCAACACATCATGGATAATATTTACCAGTGTCAATCTGAGCTGTATTTACGTAGCACGGATGTCGACAGTTACTTTCAAGTCCACACAGAAACTGAGTATTTGGCAAATTTTACTGATGTTCTTTCATCTCACAAAAACAATGCGACTAATTGTAATATGTTTAGGTTTACGGACAGATGGATGTCAGGCATTTGTCTTGAGTAAGCGAGACAAAGCGAGAGCAAGTCTGTTTCTATCACACGAGCACATCCTAAATTAGGGTTGAATAAGCGGTTCGACGTTTAAACGACGAAGAATCATGTCTCTGGCAGGACTAACTACATACTTGTTTGCGAATAAACATTACACGACTGCAAAAAGTACACCGTAATCAAGTACCAGATTCATGTTTTTTCGGAAACAACTAGGTCTGATAAAGGTCACAGACTTTTGGCGACTGTTTCTCATAAATATTCCGATCCATTAGCCGCATTAAGCCCAGCTATGCGATAGTTAGTTTAGTTTCCACATGAACTAATATTAAGTGGCATCGTCGTAATAAACTATCGGGAGGCGAGAAAAGTATAAAAGTTGACACGAAAAACACATTAGCATTACCTCAAAGTAACTGGCATACAGCTACCACTGACTACTGAAAAAGTTGTGAGTACTCTATCAGAATTCTAAAAGTTGGATAAATACCACTGTCAAACATATTGAAATAGTATCCAACAAGAAATATGATTAGATAGGCAAATTAGATTTCCATTCAGATTTACATGGTTTCAAACTCTCAATAGCCAGCAACAATTTAAACGTGTAAGAGTAAAAACTAGCTCACTCGAAATTTTGTTTTCATTCTGTGGGCATAACTGGAGGAAGAAATGCGGGATTTGTTAGACCATTGGAAAGTTTTTTTTTGTGTTTCTGGAATAACTACATGTTACTTCACCAAATGAGTAAATTTTCTTCGCTGTGAAGGCTTCGTTGAGCTCATCAATTCGTTTCGTCGATTAGACGCGTCATCAAACGGGTAAGATTTAATTAATTAATTTTTAATGGTGCCATAATTACTTACAAACTACAGATTATAACTGTTTGCAGATGTAAGCGAGACCGATTTAGCAATAAAACGAAGTGGCTCACGACTAATTTATTTCGTCCTGCTTTGTGGAATTTGATCTTATCTTATGGCGTTTGCTTACTCGATTTAACAATGGTTTATCCGCTTTAGGTTCGTGCACTTAAAGTGCAACGCAGCCTTACACCGCATGAGCCATTGTAAAATAGAGTAGGCTGAGTTGCAGTTAATGGATGGAAAATCGAGGATACATGAGGACACATAAGAACACATTTTTGAGGATACATTTTTTGAGGTTAAATTGAATAAACTAAGGGTGACAAAAACATTGTGAACATCGGATTTGTTGATGCTGTGAACCCTCTTACTCTACTCAATCTACACTGGGGTATTGTTAAAATTGACCGACAATTGATTGTTAATTTCATTTGTAAGTCAAACCAGCTCAATAACCATGTAGATGTAGGTCTTCTCATTTTATTGATGACCTCATTTAGGAATACCGATGCTCCTCTTCCACATACTACACCATTTCCTAAAAACCGTAAAAATAGACGAGAAGAAATTACTTCAACGACTAAACTTAAAATAATTTCACAGGGAATAAAAGTAATAGTTTTCAATAAATTTCGTATTGAATAAAAGTTGGTAGCATCTAAAGTCCACCCCATTTTATTTCCAATGGAGCCGTATTGGAAATAGGATGAAAATTCTACATATTTGGAGGTACATATTCAGTACCAATTCAGTAGAGTTTGAAGGGAGTTGGAACAAGACACGCCTCTCAAGCCAGAGACTTCATAATTATGGATTTGGGTTCCAGTAAAAAAATCTTAATAAAATTTTGTCAAATTTTCCTGTAATATGTTTGTATAAAACATGAATTATTAATGTAATTAAAAAGCGCACTTCCAAACCCAACTGAATTCTTTTGTTTATTAAAAGTTTAGTGCTAACCTAATGCTGAACACTCTCAAACCTACCGATCAGCAGTGTATGAGTAATGTATTGCTTACAAAGGTATATTTTTTAAACTCAGCTATTCCACATTCCCACATGTTTGTATACTTTTTATCGAGGCGAAACGTACAAACAACTCTTTGAAATCAAGATTTCATCCAGATTTTGACAAGTCCAGTTGTCGGACTTCAAGTTGTCATCTTAAATGACATTAGGTATATTCTCAAAGATTCTGCCAAAAATACTGTCAAGTATTGTGAAACTCAAAGCGAATTGTTTTATTGGCATGTGAACATGTTCAGGTGAAATTTTGGAATTTTGATGTGTACTGTGTTTATGTTTGATCAACAAGAAAACATACTTTTAAACGCCCGCTTCCAGTTTATTGACTGACAGTGATTTTAGTTAAGGCATCATTTCCCCTTACCGTTATAACAATTATGTGAAAAAAGGATATACGTTTATATAAAAGTCAAACAAAACTTTAGCCAGACATTCGATTTCATCATCTATTATTTCTCTTTTTTGTCTGAAACCTTATGCTTTAGCTAGCAGCTAGAGCTCTCCGGGATTTGCGTCACTACCCAACAATTTGGAGATTTGCAGATAGAGTAATGTAGTACATAACCGTCAAAATCCTTGACACAAGCGTCAATACTTAATAAGCAGTGGCGAGCGAAATTCAAGTATGAATATCATTTTTATACCAAAAACGAAGAAATGGTGTCCAGACTTGATGCATATTTAATTTTGCATAAACCCCACCAAATCGTTCCTCACTCGTCCACCATCTTTGTAACCGTTTTTGTAAATATGACATTCCATTACTAACAAAATGCTGCTACATATGCTACCATTTATTACTTTGGTAAAAACCCATCGAAAACTTCTAGAGTTCTGTGCAACTTTTCAAGTATGATAAAACGTCATGAGAAGATCCAGCAAATACATGAAAGTTAACAAGCATGTAATTTTATTCAAGTCCAAACTTGTGCTAGCATTAGAGAAAACATGCAGTATGTTTTTTGGTCCGGTTTAATTGTTTAGATAGTTGTATTGCAACAAGCCCAATAGTATGTACAATTTGATAAATGGATTTGGTACGTGGTAACTGATTGAGAGTAAGTGTTTACTTGTATAATTAGTTAAAATTAAGCTAAAACTGAAGCAAAAGCTTTGGACGTGAAATTTTTTTATTCTACTCATATTTACGTTAATGACTTGTTAAAGCGAAAGTATCCGTACAACCAGAATATTATGAATGAGCTTTTTATCTTGATCTGGTCGCTTGTGAGATCAGATCATATTCAGATGCTGCTTATACCTATCATTTCTCCTGCATGTACCTATTATTCCTATTCTAATCCTTGCGCATGAATTTTTTCTTTGGCGACTACAAATAAGCATACTAATTAGATATTTTTAACCTAGTGTTTACTTTTCGTAATCTAATAACTATAATTTAATTAAACAAATAAAAAAGGCCTTAAAAATAGTTAAAGAAAATGCAATCTATCCCCAATGTCTATACTGACCTGTAAATTAAACGAATTTATATAATTCTGCAACAATTTAGGTATGTTGCGCATCGCCCCTACTTACTAAAAATCAGCAAAATTTGTGTCGCAAGGTCGACTGTGAAAAATTATTCGGCCTGAGATTTGTTCTGATTGGTGTGCAGGATTTGTAAAATTTTGTAAGCCACTCTCTTTGAATTCCATTTCGAGAACTTTGTTTCAACTGCAACCACTCGAAAACCGTAACTGACTTGATATGGGCCCCACCACGTAGAACAGCAATGAATAAGCAAGAGTGAAAGAAAAATAGCCCAGAAACATTCAATGCCAAAGCAATCTTATTATTTATAATAGTTATTGTGAATGTATCATACATTATGTATGTGTATTTATTTGTGAATTAATTTACTTAGTCTACTAAACAGCAACTTGCATATTATAAATATTATTAGTGAAGATCTTTAAAATACCATTTCTAAGATGGGTGTAAAGACCATTAAAACTGAGAACTAAAGATTTTTTCCATTGCCCTTTTTCAAACTCAAGAGATAAGTTGTTAAACTTTCCACTTTTATAATGGCGTGTTTTTTATTCAATAAGAATAAGAGAAACAATTTGATCTATGCAAAACTGCAGAAGAGTGAGAGTGGTCGTCCGCTTGACAAACCCAAAGTTTCCCAGATTTGTTTTCAAAATCGACAGCGACCTCACCTCCCTCTCGTTAACTCTTCCCCCCCCCTGCTACATTTACAAATGACAAATTCTCTCACTGCATCAAAAAGCTGAGATGATGCAGTATGCACGCTGCCAAATACCATCAGAATGATGGCAACAGCAAACGAAGCATTCACAAAGAGATACGCAAACAACACATGCTGTGTTTTCGATAAATCTGACCCAATTCCTATTACTGCATATCCAGTAATTATGACAGTAGGAAGGGCCGACAAAAGTAAGAAAACAAGAGAAGTTTGCTCAATAGTATTGTATGTCACGCTGAGAATTTGAAGTTGCCTGTACATCCGTATTGTTTTGGAAATTTTTGAAATTCCCACACAATTTTTCATATAAACCATATACTGAGCCAAGCAACTACACTGCAGAAAGGAGAAAGCGCAAACATCAAAGCTTACCCCAACCGTGATTTCCAAAAGAAGCCAAAAAGAAGTAGAGTTTAGGATTACCAAATACGCTAAAGACCCACTGCTCCAAGTTCCCTTGTAAGTTGGCGAGCATTCTAGTAAGAGATAGGATCCAACGGTTGCGGATGTGCAGGGATCAAACCATCGTTGCAAATGGTAAAAGACAACGACAACAGGAGAGCCCACAACACTCACAACTAAAAGGGATTGTATTATCAGAATGTAGAGTCGGTTTGCCCCGTTTCTTGCAATCCAGCTGAAAGCTGAAATCAGAAATAGAAATATTCATTTTTTAATTTAGTAAGTTATTTGGTAACTATTGTATTTATTATCTTATTACTTGATATGGAATTTTTCTCAAACTGAAGAAAAAAATTAAACAATTCCGCTGCAACATCCCGATTTTGCATGAATGTTGAAGTGTACAGCAACAAGAATAGGAAAGCATTCGCAAATATCACGCTTTGCAAAACCGTCACCAGTTTTTCGTCCTCTCTGTACTCTGCGATTTGGATACAAAGCAATGCCACAAAAACAGCGAATAGTATAAACTTCAGTTGGAGATATGTTATCCGAAGCTTGCTACACACTACAAGCTGGGTCTCTGGCTCTGTTTTCAATGCGTAAATTGGGGAACTGTGAGACTTCTGCAAATTTAGCATCAATCTCACTCTTTGGGAGAGATTTTCATGAATCAGCATGGCAAACTAAGGTAATCTTTTGTAGCTAGCTTTTAGTATTTAGGCAAAAGAATTGGAGTGAGAGAACAATGATGGTTTCCCTTTCAAAATAGTTACGGACTGGGAGAAACCAAAGAAGAGACGTTTTACGGGCAACTACGAGGAAAAATTGTAGACAGTTGTGCCCGTATGGAAAGCTTTTAAATTAGATATTAGTGACCGTATATAACACAAATTAAGTAGCCTGAAAGCGATGATCAAATTATGTGGATATAAAAGATAGTGTTTTCTTTCTACAAACAATTCTAAGCATCGTATTAATAAAAAATAAACATTTTCCCCGGGCACAAGAACACGGCTGTGTTTATAAATAACTAAATTAGACAGGGTATCCACTCAAATATAGCTATGAGTTTACAACGTCCAAGTATAAGAAATATTGAGCTATCAACATCACCAGGTTTGACTTTCAAGCTTATATATATATCGATGATTGTTGGACTAAAATGTCAAACACGTGGAGATGGTCATGAAATTATATATTAAATTATAGTGTCGCCTCGCGCCCAAATGTCTTGCTTCTGTAAGTGTTGTTTGAAATTGAGATTTTTTTTGTAAAATATAACACTTCCATCTGCTCTGCGAACTATTAATCAAGCTTACGTAAATGTACATTTAATTAAAATGGGTACGTTATATGATAAAAAGGTACTAAAGTAATACAATGACTGCCGATCATCACCATTATCCCCTATTACATTTATGTTGTAACTCGGTATTTGCCCAATCTGTGTCTTATCAAGTGAACATTTTTACTAGTCAAACTGGTCGAGTCGAGTTCTTTTTACTTGTCTTGTAAACCCGAACGGGCAGTAAGAGTCACAACTGTGAGTCCAACGGGAATGCTTGTAAGTTTTGGCAAATTACCCCAGATATTTCAAACCGCGCCTCGGTCACAATTGTAGCGTAAAAGCATAGCCCAAGTACCGACGTATAATTTTGGGTTTTGCTGTTGAATAGTTTTCCAACTTTTATTCCCATTGAAGCGAAATGTTCCAGTTGACCAAGAGTTACTAACTACTAAGTGGCGCTCAATTCTATGTATTTATGACTTATTTAGTAAGCAAGCTATTGCTTCTTCGTGTCAAACGAAAGAAAAATGGTACAACAATGGGCACCCCCTAAAACAGTTCATTTTTCGATGTCCCAAAACAGGGATTTCGCATCAGATAGTTCATCCCGTTTTACATAAAAGAATTAACTTATACATTACAAATCAATTTCCTTCAAATATTTGACATGACATTGGTTGTTGATATGGCTGAATGATATTAGAGACATACCCATGTGTTATTCGACTGTTGGACATTTAAAGGTTTCTGGATCGCATAACACTTATATAGCTGAAAGAGTAAATCTTGACCGGAAAACGTACACTTGCACAGTTGCGCATTTAATAAGATTGTTGACTTTCGTCATCAAGTTGATAAACTCTATTTTGTTTGGTTAGAAAATTATTTAAAAAGTGATAAACTTTCGTACATTATTGGTAATGTCTATTTTTTGGAGTTGGACAACTCAATAGTTTTATGGGACAGTAAAATGCATGCAAAGAAACTGTTGGATCTGTTATCTGTTATCTGTAACTGTTGGATCAAATATAACGCTTATCATTTGCATATCAAAGTCGAGTAGAGATATGACACGTGACATTTGACATACATCGTAAAGTAAATATCGTAAAAACGTTTCAGATAATATACATGTTCAGATAGTGCGACGTACAGTAAAACCTTTTACTGTTTTTTGCTGAAAACCTTAGAACGCTTTTGCTGGAGAGATAGATAGACAGCTTTCCATAAATGTGGATTTGAAGGGCTGCACGACAACAAACTTGAAGCCCACATTTTTCACATGACATCCACGTCGCAAACACAAGCCGACAGCTTCGAATTCCGCGACGAGTAATATGTAACGAGCTTTGTACTCAGCTAACTAATTTTTGCGACCAACTTCTATAACTTGAGTATTTTCAATTTTAATACTCAAAAAACCGAGTGACAAACCTCGTGGAAGTTACTGTCAGCCAAAAACTAAACCGAACTAGCATCCATTTTCTAGTTTTTTCAATTGATTTTTAAATAAATGAAGGAATTCGATTGAACATTTCGTTATACAATAGCTAAAACTAATACGCAGTCATATCGGACTTGTCTGGGTGCAAAATTTCTTAACTACAAACAGTTGAATGATAAATTGTCCCGTTTTGTAAATGACATCGTTCAGCCTGTTAATATCCTGCACAGCTTTTTCAAGCGCCAGTTCCAGAGGCAGTCCATCAAATACGTGAGATAAGTAGACAAAGCTACAACTTCCACCTTCATCCAACTCCTTCTCGGAGGAAAACACGCCATTCACAACACAACAAATTTAGAACCAAGCTCAGTAAATTGTTACGAGAGAATAGAATCCCTAAGTATCTGAGGTAGTTCTTCTACCTGATCAAATAAATTCAGCTCCAGATCTTAGTAACCAAAGCTCACTTGTTGTCTCAAAACACATTTCAGAATTAGGACTGGCTTGCTTTTCTTTCCATTCCTTGAAATTTTCCAAGCCACCTTTGACATAGTGCTCTTTGTAACAAAGCCTATCCCCGTTTTGAAATATGATTCTGGAACTCTCGTACCGCGTTTGCAATTTTTCGTATGGAGATGGAAGATTGAGGGATTTTGCTAAATTCTGTAGTTCTTCTGCAGACCTTTTGCCTTCATACAACTCGGACAGGGCTGACCAATATGAGTATGCCACCATGAATCGCAATTTTATGGCAGCTTCACTATCCATGTAGTCTTTCATAAAGTAAAAGGGGTCCATGTGCATTTGAGTTGCTGGAAAGTCTGAGATTTTTCCACCTGGACATAATGCAGCTATCATTGTTGACCCTTGAATGACGTTTATAATTCGGCGACTCTTGTCATTTTTATCTTCTGATAAAAGGCCCGTTTTTTCCATATTATGGGATTAAATGTAAAGACATGGGCCTTCTCCCATTTAAATAATGCTAAATGACCACCGGAAGTTTTTAAATCTGAAAAAGATTTGACCCATGGCTTGGTAACTACAATATATAGCTTGTGGATTTCAAAAACACACCTGCTACAAGAGACAGGGATACCTCGCAATAAAATTTGTATTGCAGTGTGCATGCGGCCGCTGTAAATACGATGCTTGACCAGCCAACCACATTAGAATTTCAAACAGAAACTTTAATATAGAATTTTCAGCATTTTTAATATGCTGAAGTTTTCATTTTCGTGGAAGTTGCGCAGTTCCATTTATATATGATAAACTCCATTTCCTTTTAAGAAAAAGTATTTAAAAAGTGATAACTTCTATTATTGGGAAATTATAATGTTTGGAATGACAATTCTTTGTTTTATGGGGTCCCTGTAATTTCTCTTATGGTAGTTGCTTAAGCCATGATAATGATGTCTTTTTTGCTTATTTGATACTGCTCTCAATGTTTTAAATTCTTAAAAGGGTACCAATAAAAACCCAGCACTTCATGTGTGGGAAATAATTTCTTCCATTTTAGGTTGGCATTTCTGAAAAAAGTTGGTGATTTCGTCCATCTTAAGTAGATTTAATGTGTAGCAAGAATTATTTAGATACTGTGCCGACGAATGTCCGAAGTTGATATCTTTTTATTTTCCGATCCCATTTGTCAAAACTGGAATCCAGAGATTTAGAGGTAGCTCAGAAGCCGGGATATCAAATATAAATAGCTTAATGGTATACTTTATGATTTTTGCCCAAAATCGTAATCACGTTTATGTGAGTGTGATTGGATGGTAATACATCTTAACACAAAACTCTCACCGTAGTTCATAAAAAATATAACGATTATGCTAGTTGCATGGAACACAATGCCAAATATACTTCATTAAACATTCATACAATTCTTCCGACCACTTTGTGGCATATTTTAAAAAATTTCCGTATAACCGCAAGGATAGAAATAGCACACATAGAAATTATGTGTTTGTTAGATTCTGAAGTTCTATTGTAATGTGGAATAAACAGAGTGCTGACTGCATAACTAATATATCAATTTTCCTCTATCAAGTCAGTCGTCAGTAAAATATGTGAACTGACAGAGCTTAAGAGCACCGGAATAAAGTATTTTGCAGATTTTAGTTTCTAAAAAATATTTTGTATGACCAGTTTTCAGGCGATGCTTGTGACTGTAGGCGTAAACAAAAAATACAACAATCTGATATCAAATAGTATACTACCAACTTGGTTGTACCATACATACAACTACGACGTACACACAACATAATACTTAGCATCATGTAAAATTTACGTGGTAAATATGTGGTAGTGAGAACTAAGTCAGAATTAACTATGTCCAAATATTTCAGAATACCAATAATGGGTCCACGTTTGACCTCGGAAGAAACGTTTTGTGGAAAGATTTTTATTCCAAAGGTTAGTGTAGATCTTTTTTGAAATCCAATGACTTATTTAGCGACCATAATACTCAATTTTTCCCAGGGTACAAACTTAATGGCTAACCTTCACGGGATACACAACGACAAAAGTTACTGAAAAGACCCAGAAAACTTTCGACCAGAGAGATTTCTTGATGAAGAAGGCAAATTCAAAAGCGATCTGAGATTGAAACCATTTGGATTTGGTAGGTATTAGGTGTTAACAGTATTGGAATTAAAATTACCGTTATATTATATTTTGAAGTTGTTTATTATGTTTTCAAATGGGAAACGAGTTTGTTTAGGAGAACCAGTTGCATCATTGACTCTTACATATTACATAACCGTCCTCCTGCAGAACTTTACATTTCATCCCGTGCCAAATGAGCCGCTTCCCTTTTTAAAAACTGTTTTTGGAATAATAAGCGCACCTCAACCATATCGGGCGTTGGTAGAGTGTATATCTTGAAATTTATATTGTTGACGATTTTATTTAATACAAGTATACTAATTGGGAATAAATTGACGTCATATGAAACGCAGCAATAAATTTTTAGACTTGAAAACTGCGCCAGCTTCATATAAGGAAGTAATTGCAGCTAAGTGATGTATCATTATTATTTGCTTACAAACTTTTTATCGTCCAATATATTGAATGACTAACGCTTTGAAGTAGCCTAAATACCCCATTTAGAGAATAGTATTCGCATCGAATTTTTTGGAGGAAATTGAGAATTAAGCCTTTCATTTGAACACTTTCTACCTTGTTGAGGACCAAACATACTATGTTCTAGTGCATTATGGTCCTTTACAGAATAGAAGAACGTCATGTTATAAACGATGTTATGAACGATGTTATAATTACACCTGAATGAATCATAAGATAAGACATTTAAAGGAATTTTTTTTCTGTAGCTCTGAACAGTTCTAAACTCCTATGTTGTATTTTTTTAAATAAAGTATAAATCGGTTGAACCGTCTAGGAGTAAATCCCGATCCACTGTTGCAAGTTATAGATGGTTGGTGAACTCAGCGAGCTAGAGGAGCATTCCAAGTTAAAAACGGTTATTAAGAATGTGATTTACTCCTAGACGGTTCAGCGGATGTACATGAAATTTTTTGCATTATGCTTCTCTTGATAAGCGCCAGGGGGTATTTTGATCGAATTTTCAAAAAATGCAAACTTTGGGAGGCGCCAACTGGCGCCAATTTTTAAAAATAAACATTTTTCAAAACTGTTGTGTTGGTAAGTTTTTTATTTCATAACGCATAATTTTCCGCCTATTAACTAGTTTTTAGACTAAAGTTTGAAAAAATTTGAATTTTGAATTTTCGCGCGCATTTCGAAATTTTAAAATTCAAGGAAATTATCCCCTGAGGAATCTTATGAATAGTCTACATGCAAAATTTCAGGTCATTTAGTTAACAAATGACGGAGAAAAATGGTTCCGTCATCAGCTCATCATCAAAGATTCAAGTAGCCCCAGCTCAGAAGTCTCAACTTACCCCGAGCCCTAACCGGTGTTCCTACTCTCAGAATTGCATGGTCTATCCAGACATTGCAGAAAAATTTCGATTCCAAACTTGAATTTTATTCATGGTTGAAACCATTTGTACGCACTCATTTATATATATTATCGGAGTAAAAAACTAGCGATATACAAGGAGAAGTTCCATAATGGTTTCCAAATTAAAGTCCTGAATTACAATGGGGGTTAGTCTGTCTATAAAATTCGAAAGCCCAAACTTTGTTCGAATTTGAGGCATCGTCTTAATCATGCTTGAAATGAGTTTACCTCTCATGACACTAAAGCTTCTTTGATGAATTTTCAAAGAATTTAAAGCATCTAAAGAAACCGAGTGAAAACTTGCTGCCGCCGTTGTTACACATATTACGGCCAATGTGGCATCAACAACGAACAGCATGCCAAGAAGAATCGACATGATTTCGTCACCATTCTCTGCTTTCGCAGTTGCTCTACTAAACAGCACAAGGAAACAAGTTGTACTCACCTGAATGCAACTCACAGAGAAAACATAGTGTACTAGAATTGAGGAATGAATTCGGTTGAAGAGCTCCCAGCACAAGTAAATTTGACGATAGATTCTGATTCTCTGCTGAATCTGTTGAATGACATCGTTTTTTAACTTGCGCAAGAATGTTGGACACTGAGGTCGTGATATTTTAAATTCCCAATCCTCAACAGCTTTGCTTAGCGACCTATGTAAGAAAAAATATTAATTTAAAATATTTCGCATTAGTTTATTCTGAAGAGAATGAGGCCTTACAATTTGAAACATATAATATAAGTCCGTATGCATGCAATACAGACAACGAGCTGAACACCTATCATTCCCGTAACAGCCATCAGGATTATGTTTGGTATTGTATTTAATATTAGAGCACACAATGACCAGCAAATTGAAAACGTATTGTCTTCATATTTTCGAAACAGGAAAGCAAACACACCTAGAGCTGTCCTTGGATCAATGAACGAGACAAGTGGAATCAAAAATGTGAGAATTTTTCCTGTGAAACCTAAAATTCGTGCTAATACCAGGGCGGTTCTAGTCATCGTGTCAAGTGGAGCTACAACGCCAACTTAAAATTCAAGAAAATATTAATGGATGATTATTTCACTCTAATAAATTGTAACAAATAATATTCTTACTGCTTCTAAACTGTGTTTCAATTTGCAAAAATCCGTTGAAGAAAGTCACAATTTGTTCCTCATTGCCGTTTAGTTTCCATTGAATTTGTAGCACAAATAGAATCCCGGTAAGGGTAAAGGAAGCCTGACAAATGTCGCTGAAGGTTGTGAATAATGTGCGATCAGTCAGGTGGTAAAGCATTAAAATGCTGCAAAACAGCATAAATACCCACGTCAGCCTAGAATGGAGTTTGGACTGTTTGGTCGCAACAGAACAAAATGAGGTTTTGTATTTGTTTTGGCTGTAAGGGATAAATGGAAATCTGGTCAGTTTCTGGGTAAAATTTCTGAAGTTTAAAAGCGGCTCTACGAAATTGTGTGATATGAGCAGTTTGTGTAAAATGCTGATAAAAACTGATTGAAGTTCAATGGTTTTCAAGATCGTTTACTAGTTAGTCTATGGTAAAAATATTATGGGAGCGAGCGATGCGTACTTTTAGAATGATTGAGCTTTCTCGAATGATGTAAGTCATGAAACCACGTAATACTGAACACAAATTCGGAAGAATACCAGATTAATTTTGTGGTCCGTAGATTACATTTTAATTTGTTTAAATTCAAAACAATTATTTTAAAGATATTTTCTTGAGACCTGTTGTTGCGAGCCTCGCAAACTTACACATGCACGTGTAATAAATTAGAATTAAGAATTAGATAAGGAGTACGGAAAATATTAGCAAAATTGAATCATTTTCGCTTCTATTTAATTTCATTTTCTCATCTGATACGGAAATTCCTTTTGAAAATAGACCTAGACTTTTAGCGTAGCAACCTGTGTTGGCGTAGGAAGCAACAAAACTAAATCCAGATATGTTCGTTGTTTCGCTTTAATTTGGAATGGGAACACGAGCTAGGGAAATACCTTCCTCTCGGAGGATGTTCTAGACTTTCGGCAAGACATATTTAATTTTATTTATACACTCAAAAGGAGCTATCTAGGGTTTCTTTTTCACGTCGTCTATATATTCATACATATTTCATCAAACTTATAACAACGGTCATTTTCGTGTTTTGTATTGGTTTTAAAGACAAGCTACTCCTATTTAATTACCAACGTCACTACGTAATTAATCATTTTTTGGAAGTCCCCAGGTGTATTCTTCTATATGAACACGAATTCTTGACGTCAACATTTAGAGTAAGGCTATTTTTAACAAAGCATATTGAAATTTATCAGCTTATTATACATTTAACTTGTCCTTCAAAATAGTTAGGTAGAATACTCGACGTTTTTCCAAAAAATGAAGATATATATACGTGTATAACGGCAATGTAAAGTAAGTGGCAAAAATATTTTCTTACTGATTCTTTTACGTAAACAAAAAAGGACAACTTTTCACTGCAGGAGAGGAACCTCCTTTAGTTTCTGAAAAATGTAATATTACAAGGAATCCATTTTTACCTGCGATAAATATAAAATAATATGTATATTCTAAATATTGATTTGGTTGAACCATGCTTGAAACGAGGGCCTTTCTTAAAACCTCCGGTACCAAGCCTTTTCTGAACACGTTGTTTACCATGCGTGGTGACAAATGTCACACTTTGTGTTTTTTCAAGTAGTCGACGTAAAGCATGTAAATACTTATAAAATCGAAGGTTTCGCTTGAAAATTTTGAAAAACAAAAAAGTTATTAGAATAAAACCAACCATAGTGACAATTGTCACAGTACACCTTTAGTATACCAAACTATGTGACAAATGTCACAGTACACCTTTAGTTTACCAAGCTATGTAACAAATGTCACAGTACATTTTTAGTGTACCAAGCTAATGTTTGTGCGTTTTTTATTTATGCACGAGTTAAATAAAGTCACATATCGCGTTTATTCATATTTTCATTTATTTATCCTTCCATTTTGTTTTGTAATTGTTGCAATAAATATTTAAAATCGAAATCTATCTTTTTGTAGTCAGGTTTACACAAAACCAGCGATAAATACAGCAATAAAACATACTTTAGTTATGTATGGCCCAAAAATATGTGCTGTGACAATTGTCACTTACGTTGGTAAACAAAGGGTGTATTGTGACATTTGTCACATACGTTGGTAAACAACGTTGTTTTCAGAAGTTTTTTATTATTTCATCGGACGCAAAACTTGATTTTATGAGGGTACTGAAAGTTTCAAGTTTATACTACAAAAAACAAAAAAGTTTTCCTATCTAAAACAGTTTTGGTGTTACATTTGTCTCATACGTTGGTACCCTAAAGGTTAAAAGATAAAGTTTATGTAAAATAGTCTTTAAAATGCAGACTATCCATTTCGTACAGTTTTTATTTGAATTATTCAACACCATTTTATGTTTTTGGGAGCTATGCAAAAGGAATTTCATTACTCAAACAATAGGTAAAAACCAAGAGAATTTCATTTCGCATAAACCAACTGACCCAAAAGGTTTAGTTTGTATGAGCATCTTTGAAGTTATAATTTTCAACAACAATTAATATTTTGAAAGAAATTCAAAATGGGTTTTGGTGAGGCGTATATTAATACATTGCTCATCTATCAAAAGCTGTGGAACGCTCCATTTCGCTACGACAACATTTCCTCCGAGCTGATTCGCAACCGGAAGCATGGATCAATTTGGAAAATGCCAGTTTGGTACACAAACCAACTTGGAGTAATAGGTGTATTTTTCTACTGCATACATCACTGCTCCCACTTTTCTTATCGTTATAAAGTTGGCGAATTGAAAGGGGACGAAATAATACTCTACATTTTCTTGATTTCAATTACAACCATCGCATCAGCAACTTGGTATACGATGGAAATTCACCCTGAAAATATGTGTTACGTCTTGAATCAAACTCTAATCAGGAGTCACTACCGATGGACCGGACTTCCTAACAGGAATCGACTCCCTGATATTCCAGAACTCTTCGGTTATAGTGTTTCGATGGGATTTCTTATGTATTCTTTTGTAGTCGCTGCATTTCCATGGGTAGCTGATTTTGATCCGATTAATTATCATTTGAGCTCCCAGATTTCAGAAATCCCACGGAGATTTTTTGCCAGCATTTTCTACACTCTAATTTCATTTCTACCCGTAAACCATTGTGCATCCCTTATTCTTCAGGTGTTGACCTGTTATCATCAAGTGGAAATTGAAGCCAGGGAGAATTATCGTTTGAGGAACAGACCATTTCACATCTGTTATAGGAGACATCTTGAGCTAAATATTTTAACACAGCTAGCTAATTTCAATTTGATTGTTTACCTTCCTATTTTATTTGGCGATGGGATTTCGGAGAGCACTCTGGCAAATGTTATTATTATTCGAATGTATAGCAGAGAGGATATGAGGCTTTTGTTGGCGTGTGGGATTTTTCTTTTCATTTGGGTTTACGCGTTGCTGGTTTTCCTGACGATGCATGTGGGGTTCCCGAGATACTACACGCTAAAAACTATTTCGTATTGGAAACGGACTTTTTTGAAGAATTGGGAGAAGAAGCAGATGAAAGCAATGAGACGAGCGGCATTAAAGGTTGGACCATTTTTTGAAGCGAAGGAGAAAACCCCGTTAGATTCAATGTTAAAAGTATTAGATTTCTCGGTTACAGTATTGGTTATTTAGTTTAAATTTCCTGAAGTTTCCTAAAACGTTAAGGCTGATAAAGAACTATCACAAATTCAGTAATTTTAAACTGGCATTCGACTGGTTTTTGTAGTGATTATTCTAAATAAGATTGTAGAACTAAACTCATGTTTCATCTTTTCAAAATATTTTTAGACAGCAAATAAACTAGATGAATGAACATTTATATATTTGCTACTTAGAGTTTTAAAGAAGCACACATTACCAAGCATGTAATCTACAAAAATATTTAAACAAGTTAAAGAAATGTAACACAGTGGACTTGTGATAGCTGTTCTTGTCCTTCAAAAAGACATCACTTGAAAGATGGTAGTAGTTTATTAGCACAATTTATCTGAGAATGTTTTAATAATGTTGGTCACAAAGCTAAGATTTTTCACATTTATTTGTTGATACTTACTTGACTTTTTAAGCATTTCGTTACTCAATTCCTAAATGTTTTTTATTTCGATTACCTTCTCTAATCTGATACTAAATAAATGCTCCAAATAACGCTTTTTGATTTGATTGGAATGATATTTTTCAATTTTTTATAACACAATACCCACCGTAGGCTAAAGGATGAATCATAAGTATTGGAACTGGCAATCAAACTAAAATTACTCGGCAAGCTGTTGTTGTAATTTTAGTAGGGCTAGTACGTTAGAATCACCATCTTTTTGTGATATACATATGCAATTTTGGAGTTTTTAAAATATCAGATTCACGTTTAACCCGACTTCAAAGTCAGCAACTCGCGAATCGGGTTTTACATTACTATTTTGACGTGAGTGGTTGTGACTCGAAAAAACCTGGC